>VUQJ01014377.1:8969-22017 GCA_015108635.1 Andinoacara biseriatus
ATTTATGTTTTTTTTAAATTTTTTTTTTTTTTTTTTTTTTTTTTTTTTTACCAAAAAGGCAAAAAAGATATTTAATCACTTGTGGCAAGCTGCTGTAGAAGTATAAGCACAAAGCTCAGTGTGAATTTAGAATTACGTGCTTAGAATATTTGACTGCAGCTAGTGTGTGTTTGTGCCTGATTGTATGCATCAATATGTGTGCGTATGTGTGTCTACACGTGCACATTGACTTGTTTGTGTGTGTTATGTTTATGTGTGTCTGATAGTGTGTATGTAGAGTCTATCTGTCTGTCACACTAAGGTCTTACATAATACAGCCCACAAGGAAAGCTCTTGCTAGTCTGCAGCATGCTCTGTAGCAGCAAAGCACAGCAGCAGGCAGAATGTCCTTGAGTTACCTCACCCGCCACACTTTCTTCTTCTTTTTTCTTAATTCTCCCTCACTCTTTCTTTCTATCTTCATCTTCTTCTCATGGATGTCAGTGTCTCCCCTGGCCCACTACTTAAAGAGCTTTCCCAGAATCATTATACAGACACCAGATTTGCAGCTCTGCAGTCTCCAGCAGGTTTTTCTACTCTCCCTGCAATGTTTTGGAGTCTGTTGTGAGTTCCTTCGTCCATGTGTGTGCGTGTGTGTGTGTGTGTGCGTGCGCACACACCACAGCTTGCTACCTGAGGTGCTTGTCACGTGTTGGGGGTGGGGGTGGTGGGGGGATGTCCTAGATTTAGATTCAATCAACTATCTAGGGCATGTGTGTGTGTGTGTGTGTGTGTGTGTGTGTGTGTGTGTGTGTGTGTGTGTGTGTCCCTTATTGCTGGTTGTGCTTCATGGGATTACATGTATGTATGCATGACAGAGAGCAGCACAGTGCCCCTGCATATTAGGTTGGACATTCATATGATTAATATGCATTGTATGAGACAGCAGATGAATGAGCCTGATCTTGAAAGAGGTTGTAATGTCAATATCACCATGAATGGAGCATTATAAAGGCAATCAATATCTTTCATCACCATCTTAATCCTTTGACTATCATCAAAGTCAAACATTTATATGATCTATCAGACCATTGTGGATGTGTCTTATGCTGTTATAATGATAGGGTACAATTAGTGTCTTGCCACATAGGCTATTATATTGCATATATATATCCATAAAATTATGACCACCTGGTTAATATTATGTTGGTCCCCCTTTTGCTGCCAAAACAGCCCTGACCCATCAAGGCATGGACTCCACTAGAATTTGTGTTGTGGTATCCTGTAAGTCCCCATAGATTGGACTTTTTTATTAAGGCACATCCCACAGATGCTCGATTGGATTGAGATCTGGGGAATCTGGAGGCCAAGTCAACACCTCAAACTCTTAGTTAGTTCTCCTCAAACCATTCCTGGACCATTTTTGCTTCGTGGCAGGGAGCATTATCCTACTGAAAGAGGCCACAGCCATCGGGGTATGAAGTTTCCATGAAATAGTTTACATGGTCTGTAATAATACTTAGTACATAATATTACAAAGTAACATCCACATAGATGACAGGACCCAAGGATTTCCTGGAAAACATTGCCCAAAGTATCACACTGTCTCTGCCGGTTTGCCTTCTTCCATGGCCACCTTCTGCCAATGTTCTGCGGTCCCATTCTGATGGTCATGTGCCCATTGTTGGAGGTTTCAGTGGTGGACAGGGGCCATGCAGCCCCATACACAACACATTGAGATGCACTGTGTATTCTGACACCTTTCTATCAGAACCAGCATTCCCTTTGTGGCAATTTGAGCTACAGTAACTAATCTGTTGGATTGGACTATATGGGCCAGCCTTTGCTCCCCACATGCATCACTGAGCATTGGCCACACATGACCCTGTCACTGGTTCACTACTGTTCCTTCATTGGACCATCTTTGATAGATACTGACCACTGCAGACCAGGAATGCCCCACAAGTGCTGCAGTTTCTGAGATTCTCAGACCTAGTCAGCCAGCCATCAAGTTTGGTTCTTGTCAAACTCAGTCAAATCCTTACTCCTTACTCCCATTTTTCCTGCTTCTAACACATCAACTTTGAGAACAAAATGTTCCCTTGCTTCATAATATATCCCATCAACTAACAGGTGCCATGATGAACATATAATCAGTGTTTTTCACTTCACCTGTCAGTGGATTCCCGATCAGAGTATGTGTATACAAGAGGAAACCGAATTAGGAAGATACTTGGCAGGATAAAGAGATAAGACAGACTTTATTGTTCCCAAATGAATAAACAGTTTATTTACTAAACCCACTGTCAAAATATATATAACATGTTGCATATATATAGTACATTTTCTTATTTGTCATTTTCTTTCCTTTCAATTCTATTTTTTGTTGTCATTTATTTCTTTTTTATTGGTATTTTTTTGTCATTTTCAAAAACTGTAAATAATGGTGAAGATAAAAATGCGTTACATACACAGCCTTACACATACATACACATGGACATGCATAATACACACAGTGTGTGTCCATACTGCTATCAGCCATTAACTTAAACAGTGAACATCGCCTGTCTCAGTGCTTGGGATGTTTGCCGTGGACTGGTAAAGTGTCTTGTTGTTACTTTAAAATGCTAAATGTGCTAATTATTTGTAAGATTCTTTGTACTCAGTGTACAAAGAACATTAATATGATGCGTCCAACTTTCAGCGGTTTTGAAAAAAGCATCTGAGGAACCTAAACCCAAATCTCAGCACCTCATTCACAGTAGTTTTAGTTCCCATTTGGAAATATGCCTCATTGTGTCGATGCAATTCCAGTTTTTTTTCCAATATTTCTTATTCAGTACACTAAATTACCTTCACTAAAACTTAGGTTGCTTGCTGGGTTTTATTAGATCTGATTTAGTAAAAATAAGGAAAACGTTGAAATTCGTGTGAAACATATAATGATTTACTATATTATAGTATTAATAAAAACCATATAACCATAGGACTCTTGTCATATTCATTGCCTTTTGTTGGTAGTGTGATCAACCAAAATGATAATCAGACCCACACTACTTCACTATATTTTGTATTTTCAGTTATGCCAACTCCAGGGATGGATGAATAAAAAGTATTTTTGCAACATGCACCACATTCATGTGGGAAAATAGGAATTAAATTAGCTTAATGGCTTGTCATTCTTTTCGTGTCAGACATTATAAATATGGCAGCACATTTCTCTTGTAAATAAAGACATTTATGATAAGTTTCATTTAAGAGATTCGCTGTGAGCGGCAATGACAAGTATGACTCAAGCACACATTAGGTCATTAATTAAATTTCCATCATAATTAATCATCAAAAGAAAAGTAATAATAATTTTTTCTGTTTTAATTTAGTAATGATGCACCAGAATACACTTTTTATACATAAAAACATCAAAATTGTCTTTCATGCAGTTGGCAAATATTTTGTGAGCTCTGTGGCTCTCTTTGTCCTGCCATACCTGAATATGACACCATAAATTTCATCCATGAACAGAGATCTAGGAGTACAAATATTGTTATTAATATTGAAGAAACTGCTTAACTGTGCAAATGCTCTTTGTCCATCCTGCCATAGATATTTATTTACACCTTGGTTTCTCCTTATTTTCATCTAAGAACTGCATCGCCATGTATGATATATTTCACCAAGAGCTACTGTGCTACTGTTTTGATATTACTACAGATGAGATCAGGTTGATGTTTCCAGCAAAATTAGACAAAGCTGACACATAAATAGTATTAACACGAACAAATTGAACATGTAAAACCCTGTTTAAATTACATTATGTGACTATGAAGCACAGCTTCTGCACTACATTTTTTCCCCCGTAGATGAATAGGCAATTTAAAAACACAGCAGTGGGTAGAGTTATCTTATTTATCACTGTACCGATTAGGAGGCTGATTAGTTTATAGCTAGTTAAGTGTAGTGGAAAACTGTTGGCAATTTATTTATTTGAAGTCCAAATGAAAACCAAAAGGAAACAGCCACTGATGGCTCTGATATGATGCTCTCTCTTACATCCCACCTCCCGCTCCCTTTTTCTGTTTCTAAGCTGTTCGGAACAGGAGGGCTCAGATGATAATCTTGCTGTCTTCCATCTTTAGTTTAAGAGTGATTGGTTTTATATTTATATAGCACGAAATTGCAACAACAGTCACCTCAATGTGCTTTATATTGTAAGGTAAAGACCATTCAATAATACAGAGAAATCAGACAACCCCCTATGAGCAAGCACTTGGCAACAGTGGGAAGGAAAAACACTCTTTTAACAGGAAGAAACCTCAGACAGAACCAGGATTAGGGAGGGGCAGCCTTCTGCTGCAGCTGGTTGGGAGTGAGGGGAGGAAGACAGGACAAAAGACACACTGTGGAAGAGAGCCAGTTCAATAATAAATTTATGGGTTTTCCCATGATGATGTTTGTATCTGTTCATCAAGTAATAACACCTTGTATGTGAGTGGGTGTGTGTATTCACACATGTGCGCTCACATATTTGTGTAAAAATGTTTGTTTGCTATATGTGAAGAAGCTAGTTGTGTGCCAGTAGGCGCTCATAAATTTATAATTACTAATTCACAACAGTGTAGGCACTGCATCTATGTGTGTCCGAGTGTGCGTGTATGTGTGTTACAATCTCAGATCTGTGGTGTTGGCAGTTATTTAACTCAACTGCCCATCAAGATTTCAGTTTATTATTATATGTAATCAAAGGTGATGTAATAGTGCTGAAGGTAATGTGTGTGAGTCAGGCTTCCCAGAGGCTTCAGTTATTGATAAGACATGAATAAATGAATAGCTGCTGCACAGTGGGGGTGTTGATAGGCATCCAGCCACGACAGCTTCCCTCCTGGGAATGGTTGAGGGAATAAAAAACAAAACAAACAAAAAAACCTTTGACAACACAGCAGTCATACCTATTCATCAGCTTTACAAGACTCAACACTCTTTAATGCAATAACATGCAGTCAAAGGGATCATCTTTGTGCCCCCAGAAGCAAAAAAAAAAGAACTTTGAATATGTGATGATCAGTAGACCACCAATAAAAATGTTTAATTATCAAAAATCATTTTACAAAGCCAATATGACAGGGAAAGCTTAACCTAATGCATTTCATGTATTTTCATTTGCAAATTTTTTACTCAAATACTTCATCTGTTCATTACTTTCAACTAAAATGTGTTATTAAGCCCATGCACCATATCACTTTTAAGGTATGTGATAAGATGGTCACAATCATGACAAATTGGTAGTAAATATAGTAATATACCTCCTCTAAACTCAGTGGAGTTAATGCTTCACAGACCTGTAGTCGCATGCAAAACCTTCCATCTTCACATCTTCCTTTTGATGTCTGTGCAATTAAATGATGGCAAACTGCCATACCATTGACAGTCCAGGCACATATTAGAAAGGTCATTATTATGCTGCGAGATGTGTTATAACAGCCTTTTAAGACCTCAGCATAAACAGAATTTGCCTTTTTGAACCTTTAAAAGTGCAAAAAGGCAAACTGCCCTTGTTCAAATGTTTGTTATGCATGTTAATGAATGGTTAGTAAAACTGGTCATTTTTCTAATCACCCAGTTAAACACAAGGTTGAATCTGCACATAAAGTTTTGCATATTCTATAAGTAAACATGCAACTCGGTTCACAAAGTACTTTTGACCTCTTCCAGCCTTTTGATTGTCATGTTTGATAGGGTTGCCTGTAGAAAACATTGTCAGAGGCACATTTCTGCCTGGAACCAGGGAACATTGCAGGAGAGAGCGAAAGAGAGAAAGAAAGACATTTTGCTGAAGGCTCACTCACCGACAAAGATTTGTGGCTTGGCTGTGATGCAGTGGCTGCGCAGTACATTTCTCTTACTCACTTATGATTTGTCAAATTATCTGAAGTCTATCATTTAAGGGTCAGTGAAGGGTTGAAGTTGGTACAGAGCAAACAATAAATTATCAAAAAAAATCTATAACAAAAAAAAAAAACCCAGTGACTTTGCACCTTATTGAAAAATTCTTTGGCCTTCAGCTCAAAGAGTCAAGTTCATTTATTTAGCAGAGAGTAATTTATATTAGGCTGATTACACTGATAAGCATTTCATCAAACACATTTTCTGTTATTTTTATTTTTTTTTACCTCTTTTCTTTCAGAAAGTGTTTAACCAAGTCTGCATTTTCTGCCCCACATTTCCCCAAAAATGCACTTTTGAAGTTAGTAGTCATTACTCTCTAGCTGTGTGTTAGTATTTAAAACCTAAGTGCAAACAAAGACAAAAAAACCTTGTTAGAAGATTTGTATCATATGAAAAAAAAGCGCTTGTGGTGGTGCACGCTGAGCTAAATTGAGTGGAAGAAACGCTCAAGAACTGAGTTACACCACTATTAATCCAGTTAGAACTTTCCAGATCAGTGACTTTGGTCATTAACAGCCTTCAAAGCCTTGAGTCTATTAGTTACAACATGTCAAATAGAGTCATTTAAAACCAGCTCTGGAGACATTTTCTAATGAATCAAATTGTTAGGGCTCTAAATGATTCCAAGTTGGCCTATTGCTTAACAGGCACAAAGGGAAACTGTTCCTACTAGAGGTAAGAAACACATCTTGTTGATCATGTATTCATGTCCCCGACATGCACACGCTGACACAAACACCCACCTTTAGACATACATGCAGTTGATTAAAAGCAATGATACACATGCAACCATTTTATGCCGTAGTTTTTTCACGCAATCAAGCAAAACATGACTCAGTGTTCAAATCAATGGGACATTTCGCGTTTTAGTACCAAAATGCTTTTATTTTCCTTTACCCCCTTTCTCTTGTGATAATAAGACATCGGAGGAGTTAGAAGACTTGTTTCCATGACAACGGAGCTTACCAAACATAGTATATATGGTACCAGCATCAGGGTGCTTTTCTGAGGGCTTGTGTAATACCCAGTGGTGCTGTCTTCATCCTCCCCCACAAAATTAACTGATTTACAGGGAAACAAAGTAACTGACAGATTGACACGGCTTTGTTGTCACCCATTTCTCCCACCTACAAATACTTTCCCATATGTTTTTTGTTTTTTTTACTACTGTGTTCTGCAGATCTCTAGATATGCATTCTTCTTTTCACACAGCTGTAGGAAGTAGTTTGTGAACGGTTGGCAATTTTGCATATTTTGGCATAAATATGACCCAAATTATTATCTGACTTTCACAAAGGTCCTAAAAGTACATCAAGAAAAACCAATTGAAAACATTAGACAAAAATATTAGTTAGTTATCACTTCTTTTTGGTGTTGTTACTGAAAGGCATGGATGCAGTTATATTTATAGCTGGCTTTACTGCATATGTACTATTTATAGGAGCTTTCCATTTGAGAGTACATAATTTGGGAGGAAATTATTTATATGACTTGCATGATTTCAAAAGATTTTGGTATGTAAATTACCACATTATACAAAAAAGGAGATTCTCTTATTTTGCATCACAGACAGTTGTGATATTTGCCTCTGGAAGTGTTCATACATTTCACTTTGTTTTCTGAATGAGTTTCTTAGTGGCACAGGTGAATCCCCGTACGGCACACATACAACAATGTGTCTTGTTTAGGCTTTTAGTCACATTCATACAAAGAAATTTGTACATAATGAAAACATCTGCAGACATCTGTAGCATCAGAGCAGTTACATAATTACAATACCATAATTACATGTATAAAAGTTGCAAAATATAATATCGACTCTAAAAAAATGCCTCACACACCCAGCTGAAAAAAGAAAAGAGCAGACAAAACAGAAACCATGATGCATGCTCATGGTATAGAAACAGTCATTTCATCAACCCCCAGATGGGTCAGGATCTGGAAATAATTAATATTTTCTTCTACACATAGTACAGGTCATTGTAACACAGAGATTTTAGGTTTATGCAGTGGAATTGTTTGCAATAATGCAGCCCTCCTCTGGGTAAGTCATGTACTCTACCTGAGCTGTCAGTTTTATCCAGAGAATGCCTGTCTCAATATACAATTTCTACCCAAAGAGTTTGCCTTTATATCAAAATCATATTAATCCTTTACCTACAATACTCTCGTTATATCTGGGTTGTCACTTTATTACCCGAGAGAAACGCTTACATAAAACCTGCTTCCACTGTAGTTAGTTTACTTGCTCCCTTATTGGGTTTGTTTTTGACCTGCTAATTTGCATTGCTCTTGGTAGAATGAAATGATTTGGCTGTCATTGTTTACAAATTAGTGCAGATTTAGCAGATCACCTGAAGAACTTTCCACTCCTTCTGGTGATTGTGGCATCACGCTAATTTGCTGCACACAGTAAATGTAGCCCTTGGTTGTTTAGTTATTGAGAAAAATTATAATGTTACATCTCTGTGAAAGGGGAAAACAATCAGATCTCTGGGATTAATGGTATACTTGAAGAGGAAATCAGTCAGGGATTTTAAATTCATGGGTGTGAGTCGGAACTATCAAAGTCTGCTTCTCAAAAAACATTTGAGGAAGTGAATCACTGCACGAACAAATTAGATTTTTTGAGGAAAAGGTTGTTGATGCTCATCAGACTTGGAAGGGGTACTGAACCATGTTAAAGGGTTCGGAATACTAAATGACAGTCAGGCTGTGTATAAATTAAGGGAATTTAAGAGCATTGTCGCCCTGGTCACGAACCAACAAAGTTTCCTACAAAAGCAAAATGGGTAAGAGTTTGGGAGGGCATAAAGGGACCCAGGGTAACTTCTATGCAACTTAAGGGCACAACAGTGCACTGAACAGCAAGGAGAAATCCAGAGCTCTCTGAAAATGAACAATGCTGCCCATATGCAGTTTGCGAAATAAAGTGAGGGTTGTGGACAAGACCAAAACAGAACTTCCTGGTTTAACTGAGAAGGGTTCTGTTTGGAGAACTCCAGGATCATTGGTCAATTATACAACTTCTAAAAGAAAATATGAACATGTCCATCTGCAAACAGAAACTCAACAGAGAACAGCAAGACAGCAACCCTTCACAAATAAGTTGTTCCAACAAAGGATGGTCAGACAAGAGCAAGTCGAATGTCATTGAATGACCTGCATTTTGGATGTGTCGACAGGCTGTATTTGTATGCTCCCAGTCCAATGATATGCTTGTATTACTGGGAAAAAAATTTCAAGGAAGCCTTACAATGCTTATTCAACCTTTACCACAGGTTTAAAGTTGCCTTGACATAATCATTACTGTCTCAATCATGCTCAATTTTTCTGAAGCAGAAGACAAACAGCACAAAAGGTAAACAATTTACATATTTAGGCTTTTTATTGTCCCTCACCTGATTTTATTTTAATTTTAAAAAGAATGTCACATGTGGTTAGTAAGCATTATTATATTAGCATGTTTTTAAAATGTTATTAAACTAACAGATATTAGCCATAAAACTGAAATAGACGGAGCTCAAATGAATTTCTATTGAATTTGATTTAATATACGTAGCACCAATTCACAGTAACACTCACCCTAGGGAACTTTATGTTGCAAGGTAAAGACCCTGCAATATTAGAAAGAAAACCCCAACAATCAGGCAGTCCCCCTATGAGCAAGCACTTGTTGACAGCAGGAAGGATGAACTCCTTTTTAACAAAAATAAACCTCAAGCAGAAGCAGGCTCAGGGAGGGGCAGCCATCTGCTGTGACCGGGTGGAGGGTAAAGGCAAAGTGAAGACAAAAACAGAGCATAGCGAGACAAGGACAAAATCAAACTATGGAGAAGCGAAGGCAAATATTAATGTAATGCAGTTGTGGCACACATATGGTGAGTGAGAAGAGGTCAGTGGATAAGAAATGCTCGGTGCATCATGGGAAGTCCCCCAGCAGCCCGAGCCAGTGGAAGGATGTGAAAATCTGGTATTTTCATAGCACCCGTTGCCATGTATTCCCATAACCATAATTCAACAAACCGCTGCATAACCTGCTTAGCAGCTGGTGCAGTGCAGAACATGGTCATGCATGGATTCTGTCATATTAAATGTCTGTTTTGATACACTTAACATTGCATAAAATTTGCTTTTCCATCTCCCATCTCACTGCCTGTGTCTAAGTGTAGCTACATTTAGTCTTCATGAAGCCACTTTTCATCTGTGAGCATCACTTATGTGGGTGGCTGTGTTGTATCCTTAGACCAAACTGGAATTGAATATTGCCACTTTCATGTGAAACTATGATTTGTTTTTGCTTTTTTCTTTTATTTATTTATTTTTGTTCTTGTTTGTTCAGATTGTGCTTATGCCATATGTAATTATACAGCACCATGCATGAGAAGCAGTAAATTTTAACAATAAATGACTTCACAATAAATAACTTTGACCTACTTATTTGTTATTCCCCTTAGAGACGTAATAAACACACACACCCCAAAAAAAAAAATGTATGGCCATGCACGCTGTGTTCCTGCTATGCGGAGCCAGCAAATCCATTTAAGGTGTCTTGTTTGCTTATCGCTGAGGACCAATCTTTTATTTGGCTATGAGTAATGCTAACATAATAATCATCCTTTATGGTCCATGTCACAGCATCCAGTCAGCAGTGGTAAAAGCTTGTGAAAAGTGAGTGGGAGGATGGGGAGTCTGTGAATCATCACATAACACTTCACCACGAATGAGGAGGAAGTAAAAAAAGAATTCATAATTCTAAAGAAAAACATTAACTTTTTACTGCAAGAAAAACTGCTTTTGCTTATTGGAGGTGGTGGACACAATAATAGGAGCAGTGTGCAGTATATAATCTAATTACAGTAATAATAGCAGCACTTTTATGAAGCTTTTTAAACATGCTTCAGAAAGATGTTTAACTCATTATCATTTTTTTTATCTGGTTGGTAATTTGTGGAGACCATTCTTTTTTTTGTTAATATATTTTCTCTTTATTTGCATCCAGTATGTAATCTTAATATAGTCTAATGTTTCATAGTGTTTTGTTTTTGTAGATTTCTAAGTAAAACACATTAACTAAGAGACTAATGAAAGTCACATTTACAGCTGTGAAGTCAAACAACAGCTAATAGTATTTAACAGATTTGTCAGAGGTCGTATCTTCTATTCTGTAACACGAGGAACAGAGGCTGAGGATTCACTTTGCGAATAAATGATATATTAATCATGAGAAATTCGAACGAGAGTAGAGCTGTCGTGGTTAGGTGTGAGAACGCAGCCTGCAAAATTTATGGTAAATTAGACCTGAGCCTTTATTCAGGTTGGAGAAGTCCAAAAATGAAACTCAAAATGACAACAAATAAGAAACAAAACTAAAAGCTCAAACTTAAAATGCAGGATCAGAGACCCCGGACCAGGACAAAAGCAAGTTGTGTACCAATCAGAAGGTTGGAGGTTGCCCCATGCATCTGTCAGAGTGTGTGTGTGTGTGTGTGTGTGTGTCTGATAGAAAGTGCTTGAACAGCAAAGAATAAAGTGTTTTATGAAAGTGTGTGTGAATGGTTTAATATGGCTTGTAGTGTAGAAACACTTTAAATGATCTGGAAGATTAGAAAAGTGTCTGTTCTACATTGATGAAAACTGTTTGTATGGCGGATATTGCAAGTTCAAATACAATAAAATGTCCCTGCATTGACTAACAATTTATAGAAAGTAGATTTTTTTAAGCTTACAAAGGATTTGTACAGTATATGTATATGTTTATGTATATACTGTATATAAAGAGCTCTCTCTATACAACATGTGTGGGGAGGGTGTTCTCTGCACATTTTATAGTTCTTTCACACAGCAGCTGTTCTGCATGATATTCCAGACTGAATTGGCAGATTATCTGCTGCTTGGGCTGATGTTATTTGGTTTGTTAACATCTGCAGTAACTGGTTCTGTGATGGGCTCCACACTGCTAGAAATGCTCTGCCCCACTTTCTATCCTTCTCCACAGCGTCTCATCACAGCTTTCAGCTGATGGTGTAGATTAGCAATTTGATTTCCGGGGGCTGACGCGCAGGACACTTCATTATGGGGGGCATTTTAAATTAACACATGTATCAGCTGTCTTCATTTATCTTCACAATTTATGCTTCTTTTGCATTTTGTTATGACTGCCTGTGCACCGGTGTATAGCTCACATTTAAAGACAGTTTATCATCAGCAGTATCACTGTGGTCAGCTGAATCTGTAGAACTCTTTCTGACTTTATTACACAAAAACTATAGGAATGGAGCTTTTGGCTGGTCAGCTGCTCACCCTGATTAATATAAATGAAATATAGCTAACTTTGAATCTCCCAGATCCTGCACAGTGTTTGCATTTATACTGTATCAACAAAAGCATGAAAAAAACCTCCTGTTCCTGCTACATATGCTGCTCCTTATTATAATTAAAATGTTTCATTTTTCTGTTTTAAATTAAGTTAAATACTTATGTATTTATGGTACATACATGTTCAATGGCATCGTTTTTCATATTTTCTTAATCCCCTTGGTGCAGTTCTCACACTGGAAAATGCATTCTCACTACTCTTAATGCAGTTCTCAAAACAGTTGGGGCATTTTTCATAACACAGACTCACCACTGCAAAAGACACTAAAATAATCAAAACCTTTTTTCACATATGTCAAAGCATGAGAATTCAATCATTTCAACTATGTGATCAATGAATAAAAACACTTCCACCATGGTTTTAACACTTATACACATTTTTTTCTTTTTTAATTTTATCAAAACCTTACAGACTTTGGAAAGAGTTCAGCAGAAACGGGTCTGATGTAGAGTAAAAAGTGTTGAGACACAAAAATGAACCATGAATGATTTAATAACAATAGAGCTTTGAAACTTGACCAAATTGTTGAAATTGAGACGAGCTGGTCTGAGTATTTTACAAACTACTGATCTACTGGGATTTTCCCCACACAGCCATAGGCTTTACAACAACAAAAAAAGAGAAAAGAGAAAGAGAAAAATTACCAGTGAGCAGCAGTTCATTGAGTAAAAAATGCCCTGTTGATGTAGGGGAAGGGGAAATTTGGATGAACAGTTGACAAATGTGCAGCAACTGTGTAATGATATC
>VUQJ01014377.1:22037-41078 GCA_015108635.1 Andinoacara biseriatus
CTGTGTAATGATATCATGTCAATATTGAGCACAATCTCTAAGGAATGTTTGCAATACCTTGTAGAGTCTATGCCACAAAGAATTAAGAGAGCTTTGAAGGTCCAACCCGGTACAGCCCTAGCAAGGTGTACCTAATAAAGTGGTTGATGAGTGCACACACACACACACACACACAGACACACACACACACACACACACACACACACACACACATATATGCTTCTGTGTAATTAGCAGTGCCATGAGATGCACCCGTGACACAAGAGTATGTATTTGTTTGTTTCAGCTTAACCTCTTCTGAGAATGTGTGTTTATATTTGCTTTCAACTGAATTCAGTTGATGTCGAGTTGTAGCTGACAAAAATACAAACTGTTTTGATGAGTTGTGAGATTCAGGTGAGAGGTGCATCAACACAATAACAAATATTTTTAGTTGTGAAGTATGCATAGAAATAATAGCAGTGTGTACAAAAGCAATGAGAAAGGCTAATGTGGGTGAGGAAATGTGTTACTGATTTGAGAATGGCATTAAGAGTGACAGCAGAATGACTTTTCAAATGTGAGAATTGCACCAAAGCAATTGAGAAAAACTGTAATGACATGAGATTTTATATCTATGTTCTCTGTGTGTCTGTCTGCAGGAGTGACAACTGTGCTGACCATGACCACACTGAGTATCAGTGCCAGGAACTCTCTCCCTAAAGTGGCCTATGCCACAGCTATGGATTGGTTCATTGCTGTCTGCTATGCCTTTGTCTTCTCAGCCCTCATTGAGTTTGCCACAGTCAACTACTTCACCAAGAGGGGTTACGCTTGGGATGGGAAAAGTGTGGTGCCAGAGAAGGTATTTAAAGCCTTTTAAAGATTATTCTACTTATTAAAGGTTCACTTTTTTGTATTGTTATAGTGTAATAAAAATAAAGCTGGTGAAAAGAAACAAACAAACATAAAATCGCATATATGATGCTTTCTCTTTTAAATGGTTATTTTTCTTTGCACATCACTTAACTGTTGATGGAGCTGCATGAGGCAGGGAACATTTAATTATTGTCAGCAGCTCATCTAATAGAAAATGCAATTTGAGTAACATGACATGAACATTAATAGTTTAGTGTTCAGCTTGTGCTTTCTGCTCCACTTGTCTCTGTGCTGCAGTTAGCAACAACAAACTGTAGTCTCAGGGTATTTTTTGAAAAGGTCCAGTGTTGAGTGTTACATTGCTGATGTTAAAGCTATTATTGCCAATATGAGTAATTATTATTTTCTAACTAACAAACTCATCTATTTAAACCCACTTTAACTGAAGATTCACCAGGCTTCTGCGTGCCACATCAATAGCAGTAGTCGTGCAAAAAAATACAGTATGTATCTTAAAGCAAGCACTGTGCACAGTATTTTATCTCACAAAACTGAATTCTTTACCTTTTTGCATTTCTCTTGACAAACAAAACAGCAAAAGAAAAAGAAGGAATCTCTCCTTAAGAAGAACAACACTACAGCCTACCCAGCTGCCACTGCTACAGCCTTCGCCCCCAATATTGCCAGGGACCCTGGATTGGCCACTATTGCCAAAAGCGCCCCACCGCCCCCAACTGAGCCTAAGGAGGAACCGAAGCCCAAACCTCCGGAGGCCAAGAAGACCTTTAACAGTGTGAGCAAGATAGACAGGATTGCCAGAATAGCCTTTCCTCTGCTCTTTGGAACCTTTAACTTGGTCTACTGGGCGACCTACTTGAATAAGAAGCCCAAAGTGCAGGGGATCAATCCACACTAATCAAATTTTCATTCCTTTTAAATTATACTTGTAATTATTTCATTTTCTTATTCCTATAAACAGTGTTTATTTTCAGACAACATGGTGTCCATGCTGGTTTCCAATTCCCCAGTTGTTGCATTGCTTCTATGTTGAACAAAATTTTGAAGATTTTGAAAAAAAACAAAGTATAGAAAAAAACATGAAAACAATACAAACTTTTGAAAAGGTGTTGTTCAGGTCTGGGATGATGCTACTAAGAAAATGCTACTTTAAATATATAGCCAAGAGAATGCTATTCTACAACCGCACATAGCCCAAAGTTGTTAAGGGGCATTTTTGGTTGATCTATTTATTAATTTATTACAATTTATTTTCTTTTATTTAAACATGGAATCACAGATACAGTGAAAGGCACTTGTGTATAATGCATGGACAGGGCATCTTATTATTTATGTTTATTTTTTTTCAAAATACAACTCAACATTGACTGGTGGCTTAGTTTATTTGATATCAGCAGCAAGATCCTACAGTCAGTCTCTTTCCAAATATCTTTCATTCTTTGTAGATGTTTTATCAGCTTAATTATGCCATTCTCCATAATATGTTAGGATTTCTGCAATAGCAATAAAACATGTCTCAGTGGACACACCGTTTATTTAGAGATAAAAAAAAATACAAAAATTCAATCATGGTTGTGATCAACATTGAAAATATAGTAATTTCTTTTCACAGCATTGTAAATATCAGGTGTTACAGATGTCAGTATTATGTTTAGGCTTTGCAAAGTGTAACTAAAGGGTCTGGTAATTGAACAGGTGAAAGATAAACCTCTTTGGTTTAATATGCTTTTGTTTCCTCTTTATGATATTTTCTACAAAAAAAGAAAGAGAGTATATACTGGTCTAATTCATGCTTAAGTGACTGTTTCTCGCCAAGTTAATGTTTCATTCAAAGCTGCTTTTACATTCGATTAAAAGATTAAATTGTGTGTTCGTGTACACACTGACAGCGACAACAGCAACAACAAAATCAGTGGTGTAAACTGACATTGGCTAGTTACAAATAAGAATGTAAAAAGTCATCACAAATCCTGGAGTGCATTAGATTTAGAAATAAAACACTCATTATCTATATTGTTTTGTTTTTGTATTTTTGAGCTTTTGACTACTTATGGTGGGGCCTCCTTTGTCAGAAACACCATTGGTAGGAAAGTTCAGTGAGCATCGATTTGAAAAGGGGACAGGGGCACATTGAGAAGGAGGAGAAGTGCCTTTTTCCATTTTCAGAGTCAAGCTGTGAAGGCTGTTACTTTGTTGATTGATGGCACATCTGTATTTTCCATCCCACTGTGTCCCCTGACCATTTTTACCATAGTCGTCCCCATCCCCCATTCAGTTAAAAATTGAGACATAACACTCAGAAAGTACCAGCTACACTGCCTTCAGTATCACATGCCCGTTAGGACTCATTTGTTGCTGCTTGTTGGTGAGCAACAGCGAGAGACAGGGACCGAGACAGAAAGAGACAAAAAAAGGAATGGAGACATTTCGGTGAAGTGGCACTGTAATCTTACTTTAGCCAGTGCTGTGTTTCGCACAGAGGAATTGTCTTGTAGTTCTACGATAGTGACAAAGATGAATCTATTTTTGTAGCATGATGTCAATCCCTCTTCTGAGAAAAACCAACAAAAATTAACGCCAATGTGAAAAGAATGCTTTTGTTTTTGTATTGAAAATTGCTTGCTTCCTTTATTTATTTAGAAAAACATACACTTTAGGGAAATGCTTCTTCTCTGATGTGGCATGTTAAGGTTTCTGAACAGTCCAATTGAAATTATGTTAATGTAGCAATATTAATTAGCAAGGGCTTTTCTTAGGACCTGAACCTGACACTCAGTCTGGGGTTGATATCCATTGTAGCTTTACACTGACCCCTCTCTACTTGTAGTTTCATCTGTATGCTGTACTTGGAAATTTATTCTATTTAGATTTGGTTAAAGCAAACAGGCATTGCATCACGTGTCCAATGGGTTCTAAAGCCTCTGACTCAAACTCTGTTTCACGAAGAGTCAAGAGTGCCGGTGCATTGTGTCACATTACTGATTCAATGTGCTTTGCTGAATATATTTTACAGGGCACTAAACAGGCCAAAGGGCATATTAGAACTGTGCAGAGTTCTTTGTGTGTTTGTGCAGTGGGGTGAATAGATCACGCTACTACCAGAGGGAATCAAAAAAAGAGATTGGTTGTTGTTGCTATTGTTATTATTTGCATTATCATCATAACCAATATGGAATCTATTCCCTAATAGCAGACATCTTTACAAGCATATGCAAGCAGTCTACTGTTCACAGCCACTTAACCTACAAGCAGAGGGTCATGGAACTGCAAAGTTCAGGGTGAAGAGTTGTATAAAGATATTTGAACTCTAAACTATTGTATGTATGTTTAATATCATGAAGAAAATATATAAATATATATATATATATATATACATATGTAAAATACTTAATGCATACAGTATTTGATTCTATCAATGAAGATATTAGTAAGATGATTATGAATATTGTTTGTATTACCAACCTATTGTTATGCATTTTGCACATTTAGAACAATAACATTACATTTATGTAGTCAGCTTCGTGCTATGCAAGGACAGCTTTGAACCACATCACTGACCTTCCCCTGACCATTGTGCTTCAGATTTACAAGCTATTATTAAAAAAAGAGAGAAAAAAAAGCTTAGCTTTTATATCAGCTGTGCACCCATTAGCGTTGTTTTGTTTTTTTCAACCATGGCGATACAGGGTGACATCAAAGAAAACCGTGGATTATCTCTTTTGTTTGCGCTTTGGATTTGTCAGTGGTTGAAGGGAAAATGGCTTTCATTGTTGATTGCACTTTTTCTCCAGAGACATGCAATAAAATGATTGAACTGAAAAACCAGGAGTAAAACCGTAACCTTCTTAATAACATCTCTTTTCAGTTCTTGAGCTTGTTTGTCATTACAA
Organism: Andinoacara biseriatus; assembly: GCA_015108635.1. NCBI lineage: Eukaryota > Metazoa > Chordata > Actinopteri > Cichliformes > Cichlidae > Andinoacara > Andinoacara biseriatus. The sequence continues at coordinate 26,804 of VUQJ01014377.1, forward strand.
AAATGGAGGCTGGCGAAAATTTTACTTTGCTAAACAGATTCTTTAGTTTTTTTTTTGTTTTGTTTTGTTTTTTTGTTTTTTTTTTGCTTCTTGAAGCTCAGTGAAATAACAGGAAGCAACAGAGAGTTTTGACAGAGCAAACATGAATTTTGTACTCAACTTTTCTGTTTCAAGTATTGAGTCTGTAAAGCCCCTAGCTTGTACTCCAGGCAGAATGAAACAAAGCATCATTATCAAATATTTTTGAACGTGATCTGTGTAATCAGAGAGAATGTGAAATATGAGGCACAGTGCAATCATGAGCTTCCAACCTTTACCCTTACACTCATAGGCAGAGCATACATGTAAATATCACATTGGTAGGCACATCAGTCATTTATTTCATTGTTTGATGCAGTTCTCAGCAGCACTTGCTGTTCAACATTGAGTCTTTGGTTATTCCTAGATACCTACTGGAGTTTTTCTTGTATTTTTATCAAACAAAATATGTTCTGATTTTCACTGAAATGTAAAAAAAAAAATAATTTTCTAAAGCACAAAAGTTGACTATGGTAAGAGAAATTAGAATGACACTGTACACATATGGACATCAAAGAACAAACACAAAATGCACACGAGCTCACATACCTACATACAGTTCATGCTGGTAGTTCAACGATACTGAAAAAAGGTTCTGGTGGATGTAGATGAAATGGTGAATCTTCTGTAAATGTTTTGTTTCTTTTGGTTATGATATGGCCCTGTAAAATCTGATTCTCTGCATTAGTCTTTAAATAAAAAGAAAACCAACTAATTTCATGGCTATATTTCTGTATTTGTCCTATGCTTTACCTGATGAACACTTAAATGTAGGCTATGTTAGAGCTTCAAGTGCGGAGTCACATAGGTTTCTGAAAGCTAGACTTTTGGTGTTTAATGTGTTTCGTCAATCAGCAAGAAACATTTTGCTGAGCAGAAAAAGTAAATTCATAAAGTAGTAGTTTGTGTCGACAAGGGCAGCGAGAGAGAAGGTGGGACCTCATCTCAAGGGACTGGTGCACAGGTGATTTTTATTTATTTTGACAGTTTACTGTCTGGACTTCATCTGGCCTTTCAAGATCCAAGGTAGGCTTGTACTTAGAAGACTAAATGCAGCAGGATATCCACAGCTATGAAGTTAAGTTCCAACCATATGACTGTAACTCTCCCATGGGCAGCAGAACTCATAACACACCTCATTTATTCAATTAGTTGCGCCACAGACAGGATCGGTCAGGAGACCTCGGACAGCTGAGCTGTTACACACAGTCACAGTTTCCGAGCTAAATCATTTGTTACACAGCAGCTGTCCTCTGAGTCTGAGCTCCATCAAAGCTGTCAGACCATTTTCTAAATTCTGATCCAATTGCTAATATCAAAAATAAATGTTTTTTGTTTTTTCAATAGTTTATATTAGTACATTAGTATTGGTATTTTAGCATCAATGCTGCATAGATTTATGTATATCGTAAAGATTGTGATGTGCCTAAAAATTTTGCAACAGTTAGTGTGGCATTACTACACACACACACACGCACACACACAGGCCTTTTTTTGCGTGTGTCTTTTGCTACTTAGCAAGTGTTAGGATTCAAATCATAGGCAACATGATAAAAAATTATTTTTCCAAAAATAAGCATCCTAGCATTGTCACTGTTTTCATTCCAAAGAGTGTCTAATAGCTCGTGTTCATAAGGCTGCAGGCACCACCTGTGCATGAGAAGTAATATTATTTGCTTGTGACTATGTTTGATCTGGCAACTTAACCAACTGTTATGTTCCTCAGCATGTTTTCTCCTGAAAATTCCCTCTCTTCTCTTGCTGCCTCTGCACACAAGCCTCCACCTCATCCCCGTCTTCTCCCACCGTGCCATGAGACTTCAGGTGCAGGGGAACGTGCGCTTCTTCCTTAAAAGCATGTGAGCTGCCAAGTCCTGAGACTGTTATGTAATAAAGCTGCTTCTCCCTGGCAGGAGAGCAGAAATAAGAACCTTTTTTTCTCTCTGTCTGCGTAGTTCTCATCTTCTTCCCTCTCTCTGTTTATATGTCGCTTTCCCCTCATAAGCACAGATTAAAGGTAGGGTTGCTGGGCATGGAAGTGATGGACATTTGGACATCTTCCACGTAGTTTTAGGCACAGGATGAATATTACATTTAATTGTACTTTCAGCCTTTGATGCACATGCAGTGTTTTTTTCCTTGATCTGGTTTTTAGACATGTATTGGGATTTATTATCCTCCTTTGTCTGCTACTTTCCCTAGAAACTCCATTTGGACAGTCATTGAACAGTCTGTTTATTAATTGTGTTTGTGGTGTAGCTTGCAAAAAATGTAAATGAGGAAAGTGGTTATTAACCTTCTTAAATCAAAATAATCAATCTGAAAATGATTGCTACGTACCCTTAAAGGGGACATATCATGCCAGTGTTAAGAAACCAGCTTCCAGTTTCAGTAATATAAATGGAATTTGGTAAATGTCGCAGGCGATCATGTTGGATGACCCTCAGTGGTGATCTAGTGTGACTGTAGGGAATCAAAACTGAATAAAGCAGAAGAGGCAAGTTGCAAACTCTTAGTCACATTTCTAGCATACAAGTAGAGTAGTTATATATACAGTAGTTTGAGGGGGTTTTGTTGTTGGCCAACAATGACATTATCATCCTCATCAGAATTTTGTTAATAAGAAGAGGAAAACAGTGCTGCATTCAGACTATTTCTGAACCCAGAATATATGATAATACATAGAATGCATTTCTAAAGCAAATCTCTATTTCTCACCAAAGTTTACATTCTCCACGCTGGGATGGAGACTTTGGCCAGAAGGAAAGGAGGAATCTTTCTCACACACCTCCAAGATGTGTCACGTCCAATTCTCCATACCCTAAATTCTTAAGCAATAGCCATATCAGGAACTCACTTCTCCTGAGATTTCTATTAGCGCTCTCTCTCTCTCTCTCATTTTTGCTTCAGCTGCTTACTCTCTTCATTTGCCTGCTGTCTCTCTTTCCCCAATTACCCTTTGGAAGACTCCATAGATTACTTGGCCAGGTATCAGGATCTAAGATTTGTTTTTCTCCTTCAATTGAAATGAATAAATGAATACATAAACAGAAAGGAAAGCAATTGGGGGGAAAAGATAATTACTTCGCATTCTGCACCTTCTGAAAGTAAATGTGTCTGTCATAGAGGTTTAGAGCAAGGACATCATTGTTTTTATTTTTCGTTTGTACATGCACGAAAGAAAGTGATTGTTGTATAGAAATTCAAATAAGCCATTTATTTTTTTTCTCCATACAACTTCAGGAGTTAGTATTTGACTGGACCTTTCAAGGCTGTGGCTTCTTTTGTGAGTTTTATTCCTTGTCAAAGGTTCTTCCTATGTTTTGTTTTTCAATATAGGCACTTTACTTGTAATTGATTATTTTTACACTCTCACGCTTCTATGTTTACCAGCCTCATACGAGCAGCCAAAGTGGTCACAAATGAAGTGAAGAGATTTGATTATATCATAAGAAGACTGCATTTCAGGCAGTACAGTGGTGCGGTTGTCCTGGGTTTGAATCCACCTGGCTCGTGTTTGTGTCGGTTTTGTCCAGGTACTCTGGTTTCCACCCGCAATCCAAAGACATGCAGTTAGTGGGGTTAGGTTAATTGGTGATTCAAAATTGACCATGGTTGTAAATGTGAGTGTGGACGGTTGTCTGTCTGTATTAGCCCTGTACTAGACTGCAACCTGTCCAGGGTGTACCCTGCCTCGCGCCCTGTAAGCAGTGAAAGGCTCCAGTCCACGTGGCCCTGAAAAGGGAAAGCAGAAATAAATGGATGACATTTCAAGAACTTGGATGAAATATGAGACAACAGTTGTTTTTAAAAAATGTTTGATGCTGAGACAGAAAGGTCTGAAGAGCTCAGGCTTGTAGGGCGCTCTCTTGGTCATTAGTTGTGAGTACCTAAAAACGGTGGATCAAGAAGCGACAAATTGGCAAGTGTAAAAGCCCTTTTTATATTATTTAATGAATAATAAGTGTGTAAAATCTTTTTTTTTTTGGGGAACATTAGGAACATAGAGATGGAAAATTTGAGCAATAGTCCTTTTATCAAGTTACCTAGTGTGGCTGGGATTCCAGACAAACAGCTGGTCTGGGAGAGCACTGAGTAGACTTAGCAGTGAGGAACAGCCCGATAAGCATGGTAGAACAAGGCAGCAGCAACATGGCTTGTGGCTCAATACTACTGAGTGCCCCATTATCCTTGGCATTCTTCATGCATCAACATTGTCTCCCACACCAGACTCAAACAATGAGCTCTACAAGAACCATGCATCTGTTCTCAGCTGCATAACTACTAAGTAACAACTTGTTGTCCTGGCTGAATTTGGTGTCAGAACAAGTATAGTTCTACCCAGGCACTGACAATATTCTGCCAGACACGATCAAGCATTGCATCACATAAGTGATACCAAAGTAATCACCCTTTACAAGGACAAAAGTTAGACCACAAAGTATTTAATGCAGGCAGAAAAAAGCATCTCTCGCCTCAGTCTCCTCAGCCACTCAAGTCTTTGCTGTGTCTTTTGACCCATCTTCAAAAGCTTAATGAATGTGTTTGCCACTTACAGTGCAGTTTTTATGCTGCATGGTCTACCCATTGTCTTCTCACTTTGCCAACTTCTGTGCTGTGCAAAGAGCAGCAGATGACCTTTTGCATTCCTTTCACCTTCCTCATTAAGTCATATGACTTTTGTGATTTAATAATTCAGTGCAATTAACTGTCAGCTCCTCCTGGCCCTTCACTGTCAGCATCAAACAAGAATGCTCACTTGCTCACTCTTCACTCTGCCTAAGGCAAGTCTTTGGCACTGCAACAGAGGGGATCTACTTAACTGAGAGCAGGCTTTTTAATCACCCATATTGTCCATCACACAGCCAGGACAAATGCACGTGGAGTGGATTCCCCACTGTTAGCAGTTGTAACACACACTCAGCAAAAACCTCCGTCACTGGACTGGACTGGAAGGCCTATAATCACTTTGGGCTAACCATCAGCCTGGAGATGGTAAATGTTTCAGGACAGGCTACAAAGGCATTGCCAGCCATCCCCAATAACCGAAACCTGATATGTTACGTCAGTTAACCAGATCCACCTTCATTGACAACCTCTCCTTAAGCAAAGAAATTAGGAGGATTAAGAATTCAGCTGGAACATATTCCTGCCTCAAGTCTGAATCAACCCAAAGCTGACAGTAAAAACAAAGATGGCCGTTTACAGTGCTGGTAACATTAGAAGCTTGTCATGAATGTGCTTATGCCAGACAGAAGAAAAGACTTTCAACACTTTCAACCTGTAAGGCAAGACAGAGTGACCAATGAAGAGGTCCAGTCTTGCCTTCCCAACATATTCACTCTCATTTCAGGCTGTGATGTTTATGTCATGTCCATTTATGGAGACTGTGTCCTAAAGTAAGTCCTTAATGAAGAACTAGCATCTTGGAGGAGAGTCACTGGTATCCCCAAACTGTTACAGTGAAGTCAGCATGACAGACTCGAATGTGTTCAACATCAGCCTGAAGTCATAAAAATAAGAAAAGGGAATAAGAATGCGAATAACTTTATTGATCCTAGAAGGAATTTCATATAAGGGAGAGTCTTGCCAATTGCTGTAAAGGCCGGAATAGTACCCTGACCAAAGACCTAAAGATGGGAAAAGAAATTGATGAAGGCAGCAGCAGAAAATTGGCCATAAAAAAACAGGTGCAATTTCATCTAACTAGACACTGTATAGCAATGCATCCTTCCTGCAGTGGTATGTACAGTATAGCTGTTAAAAGTTTGCTTCAGACAACAGACAGCAAGAATGCATCATCCATAGTCAAGCTTGATCAATAGAGACCCTCTGATTATGTCACTAAAGAAATCTAACATTTGTAACACCTCACATTGTGTGAAGTGATGTTATTACATCTATGAAACACTTAATTGAACTTTCAGCACAATGGACTTTGTCCATTATGTTCAACCTAATTAAACTCTAGAAATTTACTTTCTCATTTTAGCCTCTCTGGATATTAGCACTTTTTTCCTGAGGGACACTGTTCCACTGCATGTGATTTCCAGAAATTATGAACACACAAAGCAACCCCATATACAAAAGTATTAGGCTAAAATGTGCTTTGGAGCAAATATAAAATCAGTCCCTCTTGGGGGATGTTACCATTTGCAGTTATAATGTTGCACAGAAAGCGATTGCACTTGGCCTTGCCTACTTGAGGAAGCAGAGCAATGCAGACTTTAGCCGACAACCTGTTCTTTTGAAAACCAAATAATGTTAGTCATTTAACACAGGACTTGCAGAGCCCCCACAGTGTCAGGTTTACATAAATGAGCTATGAGCTTGGTTGAATGCTGCAGTGCACTGGGCATCAGATAATGATTGTGAAAGCAGCTGAAGGCAAGACTTGTCAGTCCAGAGGAAAGAATGGCTCATAGTAGGGATAAGAATGGGACTTATTCTCCAGGCAATTATTATGTCATCATCATATTGTAATTTTGTCTTCCAGCTTGCATCAGACCACAAAGGTCTTCTTTTGTCCTTTATCTCAAAATAATCTTAAATTTACTTTGATAAACTAGAGACATGGCTACCCAGTTCTGTGTGTTTTCTTTATGTTTATTTTCCTTCTCATTGTGTTTCTGATTGTTTTGAAGGCTTTTTACTCATTCCTGTCCAGGAGTAGTCAACTTTGACAAGACTGAAATGAGGTGTCGAGTGGGCAGACAACACAAGTAACTGAAATCGGGGGATAGAGAACAGGAGCTTGGAGGAGGGGTGTAGGGTGGTAGAAGACATTTCAGAAGGGCATTTAAGATGACAGATTAAAAGCAGGAGATGATCAACAAGAGTGAGTGAAGGTCGAGAGGCAGAATAAGTCTGAGAAAAATATAGGATGTGAGAGAAAGGAGAAACACAAAAATAGATGGAAGACAAATGAAAAAAACAAGAGTAATTACAGAGGAAATTGAAGTGGAAAAAGCTGGGAATTTGTGGAAGGGACTATAGTAATATAGAAGAAGGCAGCAGATGGAAAAAAAAAGGCATAAAAGGGAAAAATGACACTGAGCTGAGAGAAGGGCACACAAAAACTTGCAACTCATCAGGCAAAGGAGCACAAACAGCAGGGATGCAGTAGAATGTAAAACCACTTGTATAGTGCTTGAATATAAATGTATAGGGAAATGGAAATTAGAAGGTACAGTACATTTGATCTTTTTTTTTTCTCCAAGTTTTTTTATTGAGTGTATATACCAAAAATATTACAAACATAAACATTATCTGAACATATAGTACCCCTGCTCCAGCGGAGTCCCATCCTCCAAGAAAACTGAAGTGAACATTCAGAATCAGCATAGCATTGAAATTACCATAGTAAAATAAAATAAATAAATTACTAAAAAAAAAAGGAAGAAAAGAAAAAAAAGGGGGAAAGAAGGGGTATATATAGTTAATTAAATTAATTAGATTCCTATTGGCTATGGTGCAGGGTCAGTGATCTTGGTGAGGTCAGCATTAGTGATGTCTAATTTCTCTATATGGCTTAAAAGAGGTTTTCATATGGCATAGAATTTTTGCGCACACCCTATTGTAGAGTGCCGGATCTTTTCTAATACTAAGTGGTGAAGAAGGTCATTAATCCACATCGTGAAGGTTAGGGGGAGTTTTTCTTTCCACTTAAAAAGTATTTGCTGTCTAGCTATAAGGGTTGCAAAGGCTATCATGTTCCTTTCCTGACAGTTGAGGTAAGTGTCTTGTGGAGTTTTCCCAAATATAGAGGTAATGGTGGAAAGTTCTATGGGCATTTGTAGAGCATCTGAAAGGCCTAGGTTCAATTCCACCTTGGCCCGGCCTCTCTCTCACTGTGTGGAGTTTGCATGTTCTCCCCGTGTCTGCGTGGGTTTTCCTCGGGTACTCCGGTTTCCTCCCACAGTCAAAAGACATGCACTTACTGGGGTAAGTGCACTGGGGCACTTACTTGGCTAATGTAAATTGCGCATAGGTGTGAATGAGAGCATGAATGTGAGTGTGAATGGTTGTCTGTGTCTCTGTGTTGGCCCTGCGACAGGCTGGCGACCTATCCAGGTTGTACCCTGCCTCTCGCCCTATGTCAGCTGGGATAGGCACCAGCCCCCCTGCGACCCTGAAAAGGATAAGCGGAAGAGAATGGATGGATGGAGTTGCCAGAAATTACTTAATTCCGGGCAAAACATATGTGAGAGGGTGGCTGGCATTGCCCTACATCAGTCGCAAATAGGGTCAATGTTAGGTGTGAATTTTGTTAGTCTCAACTTAGACCAATAAAGGCGATATAAGACCTTGAACTGAGTAATTGTGTGCCGTAAACATATTGAGGAGGACTGTATCCTATCCAAGGCATTTCGCCAGATTTCTTCAGTGAGCTCCAGCTCTAAATCATCCTCCCATTGTTTTCTTATTGAGGTCAGATCTTCCATATGATATGTGTTCATTAAGGAGTATACTTTCCCGATAATTCTTTTGGAGCCTGGTTTAAACTCCAGAATGGGATTTCAAAGGGAGTGCGGTGGCTGAGATGGGAAGTTGATAAAGGAGGCTCTTACAAAGCTGCGGACCTGCAAAATTTTAAAGTGTGACTTGGGGATATTGAATTTACGCATTAACTGATCAAATGAAGCGAAGGTGTTGTCAATGAATAGGTTCTCTATTGTGGTAACTCCTCTACTGATCCACTCTTGGAAAGCTCCGTCTATATTTGATGGTTTAAAGGGCACGTATCATGCAAAATCCACTTTTTTAGCCTTTAAATACATTTTGTTGTGTACTTTCAGTGTCTTAACAGTGCAGAAAATGTAAATACATGCTGTTTGGGTGCTGCGTAGATATCTTTATATCCTTTTTGGGTCATAATTTTCAGCCTGTTCAGTTTTCTCTCTGAGTCGTGACGTTTTCTCTTTTCTGGCTAGCTAACTCCTCTGTCGAGGCTTTGTTTACTTCATTCATATTGCAAATAAAAGTTTCTCTGCCGGTAGCCAATCGTAGCGCTGGTATAAAAGTACAATATTAGCAGAACGGGGCGGCTTTGAATGCTCCGCGACCTGGAGGGGGGCAAGAGACGGCACCAAAATCCTTGTTCTGAGCTGGGTGTCAGAAAAGGGGTCAATGTGGGGTCTGTGGAGCTACAATAACGAAGAACTGGGACCAAAGCATTGCAGTTCTACTTTTTATAGACCACAAGTGAATGATTTATATATGAAAAGGAAGGATTTAAAAGCATGATATGTTTGGTGGTTTTTAACTCTGGGAGCACAGGTGGGCATACCGCTGAGAGAAAAGGTTCATCTAAATTGTACCAATATTCGGAAGCAGTGTTTTACAGGGGTTTAGAGTAAACTTGGATATGGATTCAGAGAGAGGCAGTTTTGAACAGAGCAGTAAGTGTAAAAAGGTATTTAGACAAGAGGAGTTTTCCATTTGCAGCCATTCTGGGGTAGTGGTTTCAGACGGGGGCATTTTCCAATATAGCATGGAACTAACATTGGCGGCCCAGTATTAATATTGGAAATGGGAAGTGATAATCCTCCGTGCTGTTTGTGTCTCTGTAAGATCCTTTTACATATTCGAGGATTTTTTATATTACAAATGAATCCTGATATTAATTTGTCAGTGGTCACCACCTCTTAAGGTGTAGTTAAAAGAGGCCATTAATAATGGGAGCATGGGTTCCCTCATGGCCTTGTACCACTCAGGGTGGAATCCATCGCAGCCCAGTGATTTGTTGTTCCTAAGATTGTATATTTCACGGTCAACTTGCTCGACTGATATTTCTGCCATTAGTTTATCATTTTGTTCTTTACCTATAGATGGGAGATCCAAAGAGGTAAGCAATTTCTGAACTGTGTGATCATACAATTTATTTGGCTGAGTATTTGGAGCTGCATAATATTCTTCAAATGATCTCTGAATTTCTTTAAGTTTTTTAAGTCATCTTATTTGACTTTGGGTCTCATACTTTATAGATAGCCTGAAGCTTTGGGTCCTGCCTTTGTCTCATATATTTAAGTTTTTTTTTCAATTTCCTCACTTAAAATTTTATGAATCTCCTGCTTAACAGGCATCATTTGTTTCAAAAGGGAGGGGCTTTTATTAATTGAGTGCAACTTTTCCAATCTTTTTAAATTTTCCTGCAAATCTGATCTTCAAGTTAGCACATTTTGCAATAATTTTGCCCCAAATATATGCTTTAGCTGCATCCCACAAGATTGTAGGGCTAACTGTTCCATTATCGTTCCATTATCATTAAGTTCAAAGTAGGTTTTTAGTTCTTTCATCATTTCCGTTTTAAAAGAAGTACTATTTAATAAAATTGTATTAAGCCTCCATAAAGTGTTTTTAGGACTTCTAATTAAATTAATTTTCATAGTTAAGCCTGAATGATCAGAGAGGTCTCTCTGTCCTATTATGCAATCTTTCACTCTGTGAAGGTCCTTACCGAACATAAAGAAATAGTCAATTCTAGTATGTTATGCCTAGATGAGTAAAAAGTAAATTCATGGTCATGTTTATAGAGATATCCCAGTTCTTGCAAAAATTTTTTTAATTGTTTTTCCAGGTGTGGAGCCTATCCCAGCTGACATAGGGCGAGGGCGGGGTACACCCTGGACAGGTCGCCAGCCTGTCGCAGGGCCAACACAGAAACACAGACAACATTCATGCTCTCATTCATACCTATGGGCAATTTAGATTAGCCAATTAACCTAACCCCAGTAAGTGCATGTCTTTGGACTGTGGGAGGAAACCGGAGTACCCGGAGGAAACCCACGCAGACACGGGGAGAACATGCAAACTCCACACAGTGAGAGAGGCCGGGCCAAGGTGGAATCGAACCCAGGCCTTCCAGATGGTATTCAAACTATGAGGCAGCAGTGCTAACCACCGTGCTGCCGGTTTTATAACCCATTTTTTTAAAATGTCTCATCTTCTCCATTTGACAGATGTGTTTCTTGCAAGAAACCAATGCCAACCTGCTCTCGTTTTAACTTTGAAAGGATCTCTTAATAGGATTTTTTATACCATTCACATTTAGGGATTGTATATTCGAATACTGCATACAGTCTAAACACTATTAACTTCTTTCTTTGTACCTTTATAACAACATTCCTAGCCTTCAGAACACACCAAAAACAAAAATACACAATGACTGAACTTGTCATAACAATAAACAGGTCTTCCAATAGGAGGATCTCTTATTTCCTCTTGGTGTAGGGGAAATTGCCACTATGTGTGTGTACACCATGCTGAGATATGCCAAGTTTTCAGCTACAGTAGCAGTTGGTGCAAATATACTATTTTATTTCCATAACACTATTACCTTTCAGTATAAACAGTTCAGACAGAAGCCACCGAGTCACCGTCACGCTCTCAAGGCTGTCTCATCCCACAGTAATCCAGTTGAACAAGGAAAACTTGCTCAACAGTCAACAAGGCAACTAGTAATCAAAGAGAAAAATGCATATTACACTAAATAATTACTACATCTCTTTATCATCCCTCATGTCACTTCCTACAAGCCTCATTGCTCTTTTTTTTTGGCCCGTGTACCAAAATCTGCACTAGACAGGTTCAGCTGTGAGCCACAATCCAGTCTACAGTCCAGAGATTAACAGTTAAGATACAAACAGAAACATGAACTCAGCAGAGAAAACTGAACACTGTATGTCTAATAATCATGAGTGAATGTAGATTTCAAACAAAAATACTGAACTCACAGGTTATTTCAATGGTGACATCATCACTTTTATAAGTGTAGAAAACTGGGTTTCCTCTTCCTCCTCTGCAGCTGTAGATTCCTTCTTGAGATACTCTGATTACTCTGTTTTGTTGATCATCTCATCTGATGTGAAATTCAGTGGCGTTTATCTGAACCAATCATACTTCCAGCCAGCAGAGCTCCCCACAGATCAGTGTCACACTGCCCCCTATTGGTATGATGGTTGTTCCTGCAGTCAGTGTGGCCCTGAGAGTAAGCTGAAACTTACAGTAAAATTCCCATCATGGAGAAGCTTCCAGACTCTGGGAATCCTGTCAGTGAGTGTTGGAATTATTATGTGAACTTATAGTTTGTTTTCCTATGAGTTATCATATCTAATGTTTTTATAAGTTGTTTCTATATATTACTGTGGTTTCTTTATTCTTACAAAGAGGACATGTGTTGACTTTCTTTAAAGAAAGTCACGGCATTCCACAGATCCTTTTTCTGTTACAAGCCTACAATAAAACACACACACACACACACACGCACACATACAGGAAGTCACGTATCCTTGGCTAATGTATACCTTCCATGGGGTTTTTTCCACTACCATATAAGGTTATGTAGAGCCAGGAATGTTGTTTTATTACTTATGTTGTAAAACTGCTTTTGTAACATCACGTCACTTTTACTTAATAAAAACAGCTGCAGGAGGAAGTTGCGCCGAGAAACTACTTCATTTCTGACTCAGGTGCGGAGATTTCCTGTTCCGTTCCTGAGATCAGAGGGGTTGTATTCTCTCCCCGCTAGTGGAGACACCTTGAACTGTCTGTGTGTGAGTGTTCTTTGTTTTATAAAATGATTTGAACCTATCAGTGAGCAGGGACTGATTCACTGTCCTCAGCTTTAAACAAACCCAGAGTTAATCTCTGTCAGGTTTGGGCTCAGGCTGCTTTGGAGTCACTGATCTAGAAGCATCAGACTGCTTAGTTTCAACAACATCTTTTTTGTTACTGATTCATTAATACGTTTTACATTGTTGTTGTTGTTTATCAGTGGAGGGAGCAGATTTCAGAGGAGCAAAGAGAAGTACTAAATCTTTCTCATCTTTTTTTTCTTAAATACTTCAGGCTATATCAGCTACCAGTTTGTAAACCTGTTTAGTGCTGCAGCAACAATCAGATATGTCCGGTTCATACGTCATTGTAGTTTGTGCCTTTTACCTTTCAGAACTGAATTGGGAATGCAAAGGTGCTTGAAAGCTTTTTCTCCAGCCCTCAAAGCCAAACTTCAACCATGAGAGCTGACAGCATGCAATCTTTTTTCAGTGACATCCTCAGAAACAAAGGTGAATTATAATACTTAATGTGTGCTTTTGATTAGCATGTTTAAAGGTGTGGCATTGCTCATAGTGGTCTTGTATTAATTAGACATTTTCCAGAATGGTATCCAGCAGTTTCTTCTTCCACAGAAGTTTCAGTGTAAGGCTGCTGTCTCACCTGAAATGTAATTTCATTCATTTTTTTTACATGATTTTTAAAGAACTAGATTTTTCTACCAAAGGGTGAACTAGTGTGTTTCTATAAGGGGGGGGGGGGGAGGGCATCCTAAATCCCAGTCAGGATTTAGGAGGATTAATAAATTTGGCCAGATTTCTAGAAATGAGAGCTGCTCCTTCCAAAGTGGGACAGATGCCGTCTCTCTTAACAAGACCAGGTTTTCCCCAGAAACTTGCCCAATTATCTATGAAGCCCACGTCGTTTTCTGGACAGCCAGCGATTCAAGGAGAACATGCGGCTAAACGTGTCGCTCCTGGTCTGATTGGGGAGGGGCCCAGAGAAAACTACAAACTACATTGGTTTTGAAAAGTTACACACCGATTCAATATTAATTTTAATGACCTCCGATTGGCGTAACTGGGTGTCATTACTGCCGACATGAATAACGATCTTACCAAATCTACGATTAGCCTTAGCCAGCAGTTTCAAATTTCCATAAATGTCGCCTGCTCTGGCCCCTGGAAGACATTTGATTATGGTCACTGGTGTCGCTAGCTTCACGTTTCTCAAAACAGAGTCGCCAATATCCAGAGTTTGTTCCTCGGCGGGTGTGTCGCCGAGTGGAGAAAAATGATTAGAGACGTGAACAGGTTGGTGGTGTACCGAGGGCTTCTGTTTAGGACTATGCTTTCTCCTCATTGTCACTCACTCAGCCTTCTTTCTGTGCTGCACAGGATCTACTGCGGGGGAGCTAGCGGCGGCTAAGCTACCATGGTCCGCACCACCTACAGGGCTCTGGCTAGCTATAGGACTTTCCAAGGTGCGGAACCGACTCTCCAATTCAGTTAGCCTGGCCTCCAGAGATACAAACAGACTACATTTGTTACACGTACATTACTGCTAAAGGAGGCCGAGGAGTAGCTAAACATGTGACACACAGAGCAGAAAAGTGCAGGAGAAAAAAGGAGAAGAAGCCATG
>VUQJ01014378.1:16590-27883 GCA_015108635.1 Andinoacara biseriatus
TTTTGCACGACGCCCCCCCCCCCCCCCCCCCCTCCAAGCAGACAAGAACATTGAACAATATATATAGAAAATAGAGCCACGTAGTGCTATGGACAGCAGGAAAACTACTTTTAGCCACATGAGAAGTACAAGTTAAAGTGTATGCTGTCGTCTGAACAATTTCAACACTTTACTTGTCATCGGGCAGCTCTTTGCCATGCGCTCCACTCATGCACAACACTTCATGTTTTTCATTTACCGTTCCCTTGATTGGTTAGTTCTGTGTGTTATTGTGTCACTTCAGTTTATTGTATTTGTTACTTTGGCTCTGAGCTTAATTGTTAGAATGCAAAAGTCACACAAACTACAGCAGCAAGCCACGTTTTCTGGTAGATTGGAAACATGAGATTTCTTTCTTAGCGCGTTACTCTCAAAAACTGTCAAACTTGGTTGACTGCTGCCAAACACGCAATTTTAATATTAACATGTGCCAATTTTGCATTATTCATCACTGGGCCAGTGCTGTATCTTCTCAGTACTGCAACGAGGATGTGAATTGGCGGCTGTAGTGACAGGAAAGCTAAAAACATTGGCTGAGGAACTGATGATTATCGTTTGGAAAAATATTCATGTACTTATAAAATTTTATATTGCCCGGTCCTACTGAGAATCATACTCTGGGGGGTACCTGGGGGTATCTGGGGGTATTGGTGCTACAGCAGTATGTGTAATTTCAGTGATCACGGTTATGGGACAAGAAAAAAAAAAAAACAAGGGCATGTGATTTGATTTTGATATTTGTTCTACTTTAAAATGTGTGCTCATGAGTTGTGGAGCTCCCCTTTGACCTTTCTGTTTGTGGCAAGGAGAAAAACTGCTTAAGGGCCTTGGCCATCTCCTAACTACTTATTGCCTTGCTTCCTTTGTCTCACTGGCTCCTTTCTCATTTGGTGTATAAGATTAAACACCAAATTACAGGTGTAATGCATGATTAAGCACACTGCCTTAAACCAAATCTGTGTTTGAGCCTGTTTAAGTGACTTGCAAGATAAACTGAGGTCATCACAAATATTTGAAGTATTTAAATGGTGTCATCATTAAATTAGATTAGGTGATTAAATTATATTCCAGTGATCCTCGCGGGGAAAATGAGCTGTAGCAGCAGAGGAGTGCAGAATAAAAAATGAGAACAGATCAGATGGAAAATACTGAGGAAAATTACAACAAAGGGGCATCAAATGAGAAGGATGCAACTGATGAATAAAGATAAATGATGGTGTTGGGGGAAGACCGAGAGAGAAAACTCCTTTTCTCCTTTTCTCTGAGCTATTGCCTAAAATGCACAGCTGGGAGGATGTGGTTTATTTTGAATTCTTTGGAACAACTGCTGGAATTATCTGCTTGCGTGTCTTGCAGAGGGCGACACATTTACCACAGACGCCCGTGAAAGATTAATGCTGAGTAGCCGTTGGAACGGCGCCGCGGCCGATGTAAGCTTTTGTTATGTCCACAAAAAGGGAAAGACAGAAACACATCTCCACCCTATAGTCACAAGTTTTTTCTGATCCAGTTAGAAAATACCTCAATCAAACATTAGTATAAAGTATTTAAGTGTGGATGAAGTATAAGTACATTACATGCATTAGTATAAATTATAGCGACTACCTAGTATAACTAGATGCCTAATTGCTATATTTCAACTTAGCAACTCTTTCTTAACATTAATGTAGCACTGCTATCAATTGATTTATTTAGTTATTTTTACCGAGAAACTCATTTCAGACAGCTCAAAAAACCTCTTGGTGTAAACAGAATCTGTAACCACAAACTGTATATAAAAGATGGAGGTAGCCACTGTGACATCACTGAATGACTGACTGCAGTCACTGCTGTCTAATTTATAAATACAGACAGATTGCCGATATGTTGCAGCTGCTCTGAGTCAGTCACCAATGAGCACAACTCCACTGCGATGCGTCTTTTTTGCAACAGGGGACTCCACTCAGATTCCCAAGTGCTTATATTGTTTTGCTTTTAAATTATCATCCTATAGAAGTTATGTCACTATTTGTGGAGGCAGATTTCTGAATTTCTGTTAAAAAGTAAGCAGTTCGTGTGAATTTCTGTTTAAAGTGAATTTCTGTGCTTGTAGACTGCAACGGATTTGCAGATAATGGCAACAGAATGCTGAATTATCACAGTTAATTGCTGTATTATTACAAACAGACTGCATGTAATTGCCAACTTGACCCCATTCAGTCTCAAACTGATAGCAGAGTGTAGTAACTGACTGTGAGGGGCCACAGCCCTGGTCCCATGCTCGGAGGAACCAATTCAAAAGCACCGAGGCTGCAAGTTCCTTAAACACGGTCGCAGTACTGTTGGTGGTCTCCAACCACTGTTTTCTCTAGTGTGACTGCAGCATTAGATTTCCAGAGATCCAAGTTCCAGCCACATTAATGGCAACAACACCAGCAGACATTTTACATCCAAACAGCCACTAGAGGTCGCTAAACTTTCAAATTATAGGTTAAAATAGATGAATCAAACCAACTGGGGTTGTTTTCTCGGGAAGGACGGTCTCTATCTTGGTGAAGCTCTAGCTAGTTTCAGTTGGTTTGGCTCACTTTTGCAAGCGTCCTTTTCTTTCTGCAAGGCACGCTTGCCTTGTGTTAGGTAAAAATGTTAGCTTACTACATTATGTTTCATCTTCACTGCCTTCAGGCTGGCTGATTGATACAGAAGAGGTCATTCAACTTGTCTTAACCATTCGCTAACTATTGTAAACAGCTCGTCGTTGGCACTGACTGGCTCATTTTTCAATGAACCTATTGTTTTTCAACTGAGACACCAATATTTTATATCAAGATGTCAGATTAAATCACTCCACTCAGCAGGGTGGACAGATTCAAACGCCTGGACCGAAGCAAATGCAAACCAAACTAAACGTTAACAGCCATTACTTCAACAAAACAATGAAGCTTTAAAGGTGGCAGATAATTTAAACAGAGAATTTATTGTCCTCCTACTTCCCACAGTACAGTTTCCACTACATGTTCATATTAAAATCTCACCCTGAGACCACTTCCTAAAATTCCCCTGTGTTTCAGGAGATGATGGAGACTCCTAATTCCTTGCACACACTAATGGTTGCATAGCGGGATGTCAAGGCTCTACACTGCTTCTCTTCAGAACCCTGAGGGCAGTGAGCGCAAAACCTGCCTTTTCCCTATATTTCTGCCTTGGGTCTTATTCTCTATCACTGTCTTTGGGGTTCATATGTGCAGAACAATAGCAGAGCAGCTAGTTTAAGGTGAGAGGCAAGAAAAAAAAAAATTCGTCCTCCGCCTGTTCTCATCTCAGAGGGATTTTCTCAAACATTTCTTCTCTCCACACTCTCTTTCCCTGCGGTTATTTCCCTTAGTGAAAATGGGTCACCTTTCTTTCTGTCAGGAGAATGCTTGGGTAACCTCTGCGTCTGTGTGTTTGTGCGTGTGTATGTACATTCAAGGTTTTTACTCTCTAGGATGGGTTCCAAGCCCTGGAAAAGTCATGCAAGGACCATTTTCTGGGTCTCATTAGGGGGTAAAGTACATTCTTTTGATGGTATACTTTTCATTTAGCCTGCTGACTGTTTTCAGTCAGTTGTTTGTTTTTACAACTTACCTGTTATACTTTTAATGATATGTGTGCTAGCACAGGCATTTGTAGCTGCTAAGCGTCAACTGTGTAAACTCGAGTCACTGAACTGGACCTCTTGACTGTGTTTGTGGTGCTGGAGCATTTTGAATGGAGTTATCTGACAAATAATGTAGGCTGCTGCATGTTACAGCTCATCCACTGAGTTTGTGTTGCTGCTTTTCTAGTATTTATTGGTCTGTTACTAATTAGCAGGCATCCATCTGTGCATTGCACTCATACTGTTTGTGGACATGGCTCGCTTACCAAGTTTGCTTGTGGTTGCGAGCAAGTTTTGTCCACATATTGTCACTTCTGACTCCCAAAAGACAACATGACAGGAACCAAAATGCTAATGTTGTGGCTTCAAAATGCAGAAATCATTCAGTCTATTCAGCTCATCTAAATTCTTGTACAGTAATTGGAACACTTTCATCATCAAACGCTGAATTAAGGACACACTGATGTTCGCATGCTGCAGATGTGGCATCTCAGGGGAGGATTTCTCCATGTGTGCTCATTCCAGGGCACACGTACACAATTCAATTCAATTTTGTTTATATAGCGTCAAATCACAACAAACAGCCATCTCAAGCTTCTTTATATTGTAAAATAAAAACTATACAATAATTACAGAGAAAACAGTTAAAACAACCCCCTATGAGCAAGCACTTGGCGACGCTGGGAAGGAAAAACTCCCTTTTAACAGGAAGAAACCTCCAACAGAACCAGGCTCAGGGAGGGGCAGCCATGTGCCACGACCGGCTGGGGCTGAGGAGAGAGAGAGAGGACAAAAGACACACTGTGGAAGAGAGTCAGAGATTAATAATAACTAATAATTAAATGCAGAGTGGTGTATCTGAAAGCAGCCGAGACCAATTGCAGCATAACTAAGGCATAGTTCATGGTCACCTGATCCAGGCCTAATTATAAACATGATCAAAAAGGAAAGTTTTGAGCCTAATCTTAAAAATAGAGACGGTGTCTGTCTCTTGAATCCTAACTGGGAGCTGGTTCTAAAGAGAAGGGTTCTGGAAGCTGAAGACTTTGCCTCCCATTCTACTCTTAAGTATCCTAGGAACCACAAGTACATGTAAGCCAGCAATCTGAGAGCAAAGAGCTCTAGGTTCGAATCCACAATCTTCTCAGGGACTGTGGAGTTTGCATGTTCTCTCTGTGTGGGTTCTCTCCGGGTGCTCCGACGTCTTCCCACAGTCCATGATGCAATTAGTGGGGTTAGATTATTGGGTAATTCTAAATTGCACAAAGTTGTGAATGGTCATCTGTCTCTGCACGACAGACTGGCAACCTGTCCAGGGTGTACCTTGTCTCCCGCCTCATGGCAGCTGGGATAGCCCCCACCCCCTCCCCTACCCTTGAGATCCTGAAATGGATAAGTGGAAGAAAATGGATGGATGCTCATTTCAGGCTTGTTTTTGCATTGCTGCACCTGACAGAAACCCTTTACCTCCCCTCCTCATTTCTGGCAGTACATACGCAGGCAGCGTTGGATGGACTTTGAAGTGAGCGCACCGATGCACTTCAAACAAGATCTCACACACTTTGCCAGTATGCCAAGAGGAGGAAAAAAACAGGCTGAGAAAAAAAAAAAGCACGTTTCTCTGCATCCTTATAGAGTGTGCTCTGATCATCTGTTCTTTCATGCTCAAATCTGCTGCTTCTCTCCTTACATCAATACAAAACCTTTCCAGAAGCACCGTTTGAGCTTTTTCACAAACTGTGGCGTACAAACGCTGCTGTGACCGAGAGCAGGAAACTGCTTAACGCACAGATCTTTACAGGCACTGCACAGATTCAGATGTCACCGCCTCTGCTTGTCACTGACTGACTGTGAGGAAAGCTGCGACAGCATCCTTCAGTATGTGAACTGCTCATCAGGTGCTACAATAAAAGCATGTTCTATGTGTCATACAGCATTTCTGCCAGAAAGGTTGTGAGGGAGGGTTTCGTTTTTCACTGAATTAGTACATTGCTATCAATCTGCTACAATGATAATTGTGAGGTCCAAAGGGAACAGCAGAACTGTGTTGGTATAGTTGCATCAAGAGGAAGACAAAAGGAAGTTTATTTCTCATTTTACATCCTATACAAGCAGGAGAGCCCAGAATCATAGTTAACATTGCTCATGTATGGCAAAGAAAGATAGAAATAAATGAGCCTGCCATTTATACAGTGCTTTTGTACTATTACTGACCACACAACGCAGTCAGTAAGGCCTCAGGCACACAGCCCTAGACACCGGTCAGTGAGCCCCTGGCAACCTGCGGTCCTTCGGGAAAAATGTGAATTCCCCAACTAGTGCACAGGTGATTGCTGGAATTTGCTGTTTTTTTTTTGGTACAGCACCTTCTTTGTGACCAATTTCACCTGGTGACTGCCAGCAAACACAAACTGGTCGTGGAATACAGACATTTTTCCCCTAGTGCACGGAGATTCCCAGGGGGTTGCCAACTAATCTGTAAGCTTGTGTGACTGAGGCCTCAGCTACCACATGCCACTCTGTAACCCCAGAAAGTGATGTTGCCATCAAGGGTTGACTTGAAAAGTCATCATAACCGCAGTAAACTCGAGGCATATGTGTGTATTACCTCTATAGGAACAAGCAGCGCTAGCTGACAGGCTGCCAACACTGTGGTTAATCAAACACAATGTCAGCAGTGGGGTGGGTGGGGGGGGGGCACTGTTTCAACCACAACTGTAATGAAATCACGTATGAGGTATTCAAAGGCTCATGGAACGACTGTAAAGTGTGTTTGCTACTCATACCGAAGTGTAGAGGTAGCCCTCACTGTTCATGGCGACGTAGAGCCCTGTCTTGGTGCTCTGGATGGCCACTATCCTGAGCCCCACAGGAATCAAGTTGAACTGCACTGAAAGACACAGAGAGGGAGGAGTAACGTTAGAGCAATCATTCTTTCTCTTAAACGCTCACAGTTCTTTCTCATGGCATTAAAAAGACAATTGTTTCCTAGCTGTCTCCTATTTCATACTCCCTGTTGTACAGTTTATCTGTCAAAGTCGAGAGAAGGAAGTGTGCGAAAAAGGGAAAGAGAGAGTGCGGGAAGGATTTGGAGGCAGAGATTTAGGGGGAATTTTGTGTTCGCCTTTCCAGAAGCATGAGTAGTGTGTGTGATATGTTGACTTGTGATATCAGGATACTTTTGAGCCTCTTGTTTAGAACAGGGACCTGGCAAATTCCTTTGGTTTAATTTATCTATGCTTGGATACACCAGGGAAACAATAATAATGTATTATATGGCATAGGAATACCTTCACACATTCATTTATTATTGAATGTGTTGGTTACAATGAAATACACAGTTGTTAAAGTCATTGGCGGCTTGCCTGGGGTTGAATAGACTTTATTTCGATGGTATTTTATCTGTTTTCCTGGTTACTCAAAGTGCTTTTGATAATAATTAATATTACACAAATTAGTAACATACAATACTTTTCCTTAAGCTACACGCGCTGCTGTTTTGGTGGCAGCAATACAAAAAGCCTCTATTAAACGGTATTTTTCTAATAATTTCTTGTTTTGTAGCACAGCTTTATCAGTTATAGAGCCAACAATCATATTTATGGTTTACAGAAAGACAAGTGTGAAACGTAAACGTGAGATCGGAGGTCAAATGAGACGTCAGATTTGGATGCAAACTATAAATGCGATATGTCGACTACACACCAGTATCATTTCTTAAATGTTGCCAGAGGTGCAAATCAACCTGAAATTTACAATCCATGCCACGTTGTCTTTGCAAATAATGCCAGTAAGAAGCATAGCTTTAACAAATACTGTCAGCTTTCAACCGATTATTAAGTTGAGCTTGAAGACCTTAGTGGATGGAAGCCAAATTTTAATGGACTGTTACCATGACTCCACTCTACACCCCTATGAAGTTTAATCAGAATACATTCGAAACATTTCAAGCTATCGCGCTTACAAACAGAATTACACGCACATGCATGCACTGCCAAAATCATAACCTCCTCGGTGGAGGTAATAAACATGTGCCACACATTTTAAAGGCTGTATGGAGTCAGATGAACAGCACCCTTTCAAATTATTCTTAAATAGCGCTGATGCCTTGTTTAGACCGCTATGGAAAAATAAAAGCTGTGGTTCATTTACAATTTAAATGAAAAGAGAATCCAACCAGGTATTCACCACACCATACAGCCTTTCATGTATTTAATGAAAAGTGCAAACGTTTACTCATCGTGTGGCGGTGGCGGTGGGTATCGTTTGGTTCCCCCTCAGCTAACCCATGCTGAGAGCGACAGAGAGGGAGGCGGTTGCTGAGCAGAAAGCTTTAGGAATACGGTGCATTAGAAACTGAGATCTTCTAAGCCTCAATTTGTTTTCTGCATCTCGACACACTAAAAAGCACTTTGAAATACCGTCTGGTGAGTCTCCTCCTGTGAGCTCTCCATATACACTAACTTCAGCCTGGCCACTTTTTTTAAAGTAGATGTACAAGCTTCTCTGTATTTACATGGGTAGTTGTTATTTTTTAGATCCTTTGAGTGTCTGAAAACGTTTTTTATATGATTTGACACAGTAAGCTGAACGGTACTGACAAAACAGCTTGTGGCCACGAGCCGCTCTGTGGTCAAATTGTCATGATGACCAAACGCTACAAAGATGATTAAAGCCCCTGAAGCACGTGAACTGAATCAAGAAGGAACAAAAAAAAACAAAAAAACACATCAGATCAAACAAAAAAATAAATAAATAAAAGTATGAAAAAGACTTAAGCATCGACCAGGTCAATGCTGAAACTGAATTGCTTTTGATAGAAGAGCTTCTGTAGATAAAATATGTGAGACTTCATTCAAAATCAACTTCTAAGTTCTAATACACCTAGTTTATCATGTTTCTAAAATAAAACCAAGTACTAATCGTGAACCAAGGTGGGCCAGCAGTGACCTGGTGGATATTAAAATATTAAAATTCACAGTTTGGCATTAGCATATGTAACGCACGTTGAGGGCTTCCAAATTCATAATCAGTTACAGTTAATGAGAAAATTAAATTACAGTTACTAACAAAAATGTGGATTACATCATTTTTATTTCCCAATATATTCTTTCTGGTAAAAGCTCGTATGCAGAATATAACACGGCATTTAGTTTCTATGCATTTTTTTTTCCCGGAAATTGTGAGTCAACAAAATACCAATTTTGAACACCTTCACGGGTAGAATGGTTTACAAGCAGCTGTCTCTGTCTCAACAGTCTCCAGTCATGTGCTATAATGTGTTTGAATGTTTGAATATGGGTAGAAATGGCATGTATGAGCCCGTGCTGTTGGACAAAAATGGCTTTCAGTGCTTAAAATTCAAAATTATCCAAACAACAATGTCGAATTTCAGGCAAAAAAACAAACAAAACACATTCTAGCAAAATATTCTGCTTCATTTCTAAATTTTGTTAGACCAGAACAAGGAAGCCAGAGGTTTTGTTGGTATAATCTATCCAAAGGATACAGATTACATCCCGTATTGATATCTCCTGCCAGTTTTTACCCACTTTTTATTATGTCTCATTTTTCTAGCTTTCATGCATTTTCATTTTTTGTGTTTTAGTCAAAATTTTGTCTTGTGCCAGCAAAAAAGTATAGCAAACAGCTAACAAAACTGATCTGCCCAAAACATACTTACCACTTTTTTTTTTAGTACATCATATTTGATAAAGATAGTGTGCATATTTGCATTACTTTGACAAACATTGCACACTACCATTAGGTCTACAGGCTCCAGCAGACAGGGCTAATCCTTTTGTGTAAGTTCTGGTCGAGAATATAACAACTGTAGCACAATTTGGATGCGGTTCACAGTATGTGTGAGTGATTTCTTCTTATTTTGACAAATTGCAAGTGTGCGTTTTAAAGTCAGAGCGTAGTTGTCAAAGTGACAGATTTCTTACACAGATGATAAATGAAGGCTAAGGAGCGTGCTTTAGATTCATGGAGCCATTAGCTACTAATAGACAAATCAATTTCAAATCAAAAGTTCTGCCAACATAATGGATGGAAGTTAAGTTATCAGATGGTGTCAGAAAGTCAATACCGGCCATGATTAAAAACTAACAACTTGTCAGTATTATTTTTGATTAAAGTCTGACCTGTTGTTTAAGAATTTCTTCTTTTTGAGCAGCATTTCTGTTCTTTTACTTTTTGTTGAGGAAAAGCTCACAAGCTTCCATTCTACCCTAACTTCCCACACAACATTTACATTTACAGTAACTTTAGAGCAGAGTTGTTACCACCAGCATGGAGCATAGTTAAAGACGTGCCCACTTCAAGGGTGCAAATGTTAGTAATGAAAACTGAACATGCATCCCACTCCACTCTTCCTCGCTCTCTCTCTCTTTACCCTCTCTATCTTCAGCGTGTTGCTTCTATTTGCTCAATCAATCCCTGCATCTCAAACAGTTGGTTTCGCAAATGAACAAGGTGTCACCAATGAGCACGGCTGGGATGACAAATAGAGGTGGGCACATGTGCACACATTGCCTCCCACCTTCTTGTCACCCTCCTACTCTTGCTTCTCACTTTCTAACACTGGTAGCAACACTGTGGTGGGGATAACTCCATGCAGTCTATACACACAGGAAGAAATGCAGGTGGACTACATGGTCCACAGCTGTAGCAAACGACTACATGACGGAAGATGTGAGTTTTTGTCTAATGTTAGCCTGCATTGTTAGATTTGGGGAAATTTATAGTCATGTAACTTACATCAAAGGTAAACATCATTTTACATTGCTGGTAATATTTTTTGATCTACATGCAGAACAGGTACGGATGCTGTTAGCATGAAGCTTGAGTCTCACTCTGGCAAAATATCATATGTGTGTGTATATATGGGGGGGTCTTCCCTGGTGTGGTAGACCCCGGCCTCTATTGATCTTGTATATTACGGCCGGGACTTGATTAAAAATTTTAATTAAGTTAATTACAGGGTCTGTAATTAATTTATCGCAATTGATCGCAAACAAATTATCAACAAATTAAACACTTTCAATTAAAAAATACTTTTGCTACTAAAATTTTGAATGAATAGACGTATATGCTTAACAACAAACATGTTTATTATTTACTTTTTGAAATGTTTTTTTTTCTAATTGTTATTAAACCAAAAAAGTGCTATTATAGTTATTCAGATTTCAAGTATTTCAGGAACACCTGATTGTTTAACTTATTTGAAAAATAAAAAAATAAATGTAAACAGCACACTAGACAATAATGATAACACCATTATATTATATTTATTTTGGACAATAACCCCATGCCTTTGAACATGTGGGAGGAAACCCACGCAGACACGGGGAGAACATGCAAACTCCACACAGAGAAAGAGGCCCGGGCCAAGGTGGAATCAAACCCAGGGCTTTCAGATGTTATTCTAACTGTGAGGCAGCAGCGCTAACCATAGTGCTAACCACTGTGCTACGTTCCTCCAGGTACTCCGGTGTCCTCCCACATTTGTAGCTTCAACTACTGTATACAACAGCAGTCTTTTCCAAAGTCGCATCAGAACGTTTTTTAAAGCTAAAGTTGTCCCTCAGTGGACCAAGAGAAGCGGCTTCGTCGGCCATCGTTGTTGTTTGC
>VUQJ01014379.1:3038-17123 GCA_015108635.1 Andinoacara biseriatus
TTGATGCCTTTGCAGGTCAGTAACCACTGGGTTGTCACTGGTACTCTGGTACTTTGTGGTAACAGAAAATATCAGAAGCTGGCCTTAGATTTATTCGCAGACCCATTAAATCCATTAAAAAAGATACATGCACATGGAATTGATGTAATAAAAAACTTTATCTTGCTCTGTTTTGTCGGTTCTGATTGAAATCTTCTGCTCTGAAAGTGGCTGTGACAGATAATGTTATGACCTCTGGTGTCTGCTTTGCCTTTTCCTTTTGTAGCAGAAACATTTGACCCTAAAAAGTTCTTTGAAATGGTGGGAATGAAGGCCATGTCAGCTGAAAATGTCAAGAAGGTCTTTCAGGTTCTGGATGTGGATGGTAGCGGATTTATAGAAGAAGAGGAGCTGAAGTAAGAGACTCAAACAGACACAAAACACACAAAAAGCAGGCTTGATGAGAGAGACAGATCTACTATATAAAGTTGATGTGTGCACACTGTCACGTGTTCCTTTTCTCAGGTTTGTACTGAAGGGCTTTTCCAAGGAGGGCAGAGATCTGACTGATGCCGAGACAAAAGCATTTCTCACAGCTGCAGACAAAGATGGAGATGGCAAGATCGGCATCGACGGTAAGAGAAAGGAGAAACATTTCAGAGCGTGCTCACTTTATTCTTAAAAAGGTGAAAAGAGGCGATGAGAGGGGAGGATGAGGATGGGGTGGGAGGAGAGCGTTCAGGTTAGCATGTAGGCTAAAAGAAGTTGTCTGAAGTTCCACACAGAAGAAATCTGTCCTGAGTTTTAAATACTTTTTTCAGACTTTACCTAAATGTCTATAATATTTGTTGCTTCTTATTATTTACATATATTTTAAAACTGGATGATTGAAGTAAATAGTCAAATCAAAAGTCAATGAAACAACTGCCAATGAAAGCAAAGGATGCCACTGATTGGCAATTGACAGGGTCGTAAATACATTAGAGGGTTACATAGGCAACCAGAGCCTGGCGTGTCCACTAGAGACCAATCAAATCAAATGTTGTTCACCACAAAGTGAAAAAAAAGCAAAAAACTCAACATTATCACTGCACAACCAGCGATTTCTTTCTAGCTGCAGGGAGGTTGCCATTCTGTTAATACTCTGGTGTGGCTGAGCCATGTGTTTGTGCCACATACAGAAACCACTCTTAGTCAGCTGAAATGGTGATGTGCGTGGATGTGACTTAGAATAAATCAAAGTGTGTGGTCATCAAAATGGACAAAATATGTCACATGGTGCAACAGTGCGTCTCGCTGATGTATTGTAGGAATAACACAGTTCAGGGTTCCAGAGACAATGAAATACTCTGACGAGTTTGTTTTTGGTGCTTTGAGTGAATATGCTGATAATGTTTCTCTCTTTTGTGCATGTTTTCATGTTTTCATGCTTTACTCTTGTTTTTCAGAGTTTGAGGCCTTAGTGCATGAGTAGGGGGATAGCTGAACTCCCCTCTTCTTCTTCCTGCTCCTCTTTGTCCCTGCATTCACATTTTGTAACTGCTACCTTCAAACTCTTCCTCCCTTTCCTCGCTCTGGACCCCTCACATGGAGACAGACCAGGCCTGCTCTCTGCAAAAGAATAACAAAAGCAGGCCAACAGGGAGTCCCCCTGAGGAGGAACATACAGGCATAACAGGCACCAGTTTCAATTTTCATTCTTAATGATTTCATGAGGATAGTCTGTGGTCACAAAAAAAAACAAAAAACAAAACCAAAAAACAAAAAAAAAGGTGGTACTAGTGTTGTAGATGGTGTAGATGTTATAAAGACTCCTTAAATCTTAATTTCCTTCCTCTGTATCAGGTTGTGCATTGTGTCTTGATTGGTTTTATTTCTGGGTGTTCACATGTCAGTGCACTTTCCTCCCACTCCTCCTCTTTATCCACCTTCCCTCACCTCAACCACCTTCTCCTCCTCCTCACTCCCTGCCTCTGATCAGATCATGTAGTAAATAAAATCATATAAGGAGAGCTGTGAAGAGAGAAACGATCTCAGTATGAAATGATAATAATAAAGAAAACTTGACTAAGAGCCTCTTTATTTATTGTTACTCAGTGAACACACACCATGGAACTCACACTAACACACACTAACACACTGAACATTTCAAAACATGTCGATCACTGGATGGTGAAGAGGATTTAAGCTTAATATTTTGGTAAATATGCTTGATCATGTATGCAAAACACATAATATTTAATAAACACATATTTTTCTGAAGCCACCAGCTAGATTTCATAGCAAAGAGATTCAAAATGGGGAAACAGCGAAGGTGGTGCTGCCACAGGAAAAGCGATGCTAAACTACGAGCAGCTGTAGCGCTACATTTCGAAGACAGATCAGCATCAGTCTTTTCTTCAAACTCCTGGCCACAACCATATTTCCCAAAATGTTTACATATTCTTTTAATATTTTTACCATTACACACAAATATTAACATACAAACTCAAATACTGTGCAAAAATTTGTTAAAATAAGTTTTTTTTTTTTTAAAGTTTAGTTCAGTCAGGGGCTCTTTAGTTAGAGGAAGTTGGGGCAATTCAGATTTGGCGTCACGACTCTGAAGCAACAGGAGCCCAGTGCAGAACAGAGCGGACATTAATAACAAGAGACATGATTTTGGTGAAGACACACAGAAAGAATGAGGTGGAGGTGGGTTGCAAAGTGGCTTGCAAGTGCGCAGCAAGAATTATCTGGTCCTTAACAGGTCCTAAAATTAGGTAAGTACATGAACGTTACTGTAACATTGAACATGCAAACTGAGGCCTGTAGATGTTGCTGTTTTTTGTTTGTTTGTTTGTACCTCTTCTGAGGTTGTATTTATCTAATTTTAAAACCTGATAACGACCAGATTATTTTTTAGTATGTCCTGATATGAAAATCCTTAGAATTTAAAAAGAGTGTACCTGTTTTTTATGCAATAACTGTACATTGAGGCTCATGGTAGGACATTTTTGCAGCCAAAAACTGGTCACTCGAAGGTTAAACCATGATCATTGTATAAGAAAGGGATGTATAACTATGATCAGATGATCAATGATTTCAGCTCAGCTTGACTTTGTAGCCTGTCTGAACTAATGCTATGCTCAGTTTTATGGTTTTAATATTTGACTAAGTGTTTTACAGTGTCTGCACTGTACAAATCTTCTTCTAGCCGTTTGACTCATTTGATCCGTCACATTTCAGACATGTCATCTCATTCATCAACAAAACTATATGTCCCGCCTCCAGAACCTGATCTCACAGCATCAGTAACAAAACCTGCACGCACGAGTGCTGATTAGTGGATCTGAGGAGCAGATCTGTCATTGGTCGTCGTGGGACGAAGCTTTACCGTGGCGAATGGGTTTGTGCCTCTGAAACGAGAGAATGATGGAAAATGTTATACAATACCTTACACACTCAGCTGCTTTCTGCTAATACAAATAAACCACACAGACACGGGAGCACACACCCTAAGTTTAGAAACCGACACTAGACCGCAGCTGGCGGGTGGTGAATTTTAACTGTGCGCAGTGAGGTCTCTAAAATCTGACCGCAGCTGGAATCAGGGTTCAAAAAGATGGATGGTGGCATTCCTAGCAACAAACACAAAAAGTGTAATTTCTTGCATCTCCACTATCTAGTACTGCAGTATGTAGTATCAAATCCAGTATTCCAGGAGGATAATTCATAGGATTCATATATACTGGCAAGCAGTGTTGCATTGGGATGATTGCATACAAAGTTTCTCCTAACAGAACAACACAGAGAGATAAATCTTTTCTTTTCTGCTGTCAACCCATAGACACTTTATTACCTGGGAAACAGGGGGTTTTCAGGTGGTCCATGTGATGCCTACAAAAAGAGAAACAAAAATAAATAAAAATGAAGACTTGGTGTTGCTTCCACATTTTCCTGTGTTTGAAGACAGTTTTCATTAGAGTTAAACATGTACTACCTGGATGTCAGATGCTGATCCACCCTTTCTGCCGGGGAGGGGAGAGATCGGTGGAAAGTCTGCTGAATTCCTTCTTACACTCTGATTGGGTGGAGGAGGGGGAGGCGGCGGGGGAGGAAGTGGGTGCTCGTTGTAGCTCCTCGTTTGACTGGGCTTCGTCTCCAACGTTTCTTCTGCCTTCTTCTCAGGGAGCGGAGAGACTGGCCTGAAGTCTACAGAGGCTCTACGATTGGGCGTGGCCGGGGGTGGGATATCGCCATAGCTCTTGCTCTCTGATTGGTTAGCATAGGCGTCAGTATCATTCAGACTGCTCATACTGTGGCTTCTTAGAGAACCGACACTGTTGGGTTAAAGGAAAAGATAAAAGAATTTTTCAGTGATTCATAATGGGACAAATATCTGGAATATCTGGCAAACGATAACAGAATTACAACATCTCCTCCCTTACCTTGTTGCTAAATTGTTGGAGAAATCCTCAATAGGGGCCACATATGCAGCAGGGAACCAGCCCTGACTGCAGGCGAGAAGACAGAAAATTACACATAAAGCATCTTCCTGCATTTTACATACAGCAAAACACTCTTTCCAGCAACAGACACTGTTTTTTTTTTGTGTGTGTCTTGCATTTTTTCAGTACTTCAGTACTCTGTCAACAAAACACAAAAGCACTTCTTTAAATCACGGGTTCACAAACCTTTCCCTCATAATCCTAACACTGATGGTTAGATGGTTTGGACTTGGCACCTCCTGATAATGTGGACTAATTCAAAGCTAACAAGATGAGCTAAGCTGCTGAGAGACACTTCATGACAGACTGATGGGACATGCCACAATCATATCAGAGTCTCAGCTGTCCCGGAGAGGAGAGGAGAGGAGAGAACAAGAGAGCGTAATGGTGCAAATGGTCCCCTTCTATCAATCTGCACTTTTTAATGATCGTTTATTTATAGGAAATTATTATGAGGACCCTTTAGATATGAAATGCAGATTCATACCTGGACTCTACTTTGCGCTACTATCACTTAGTTTTACAGTAATTTGCTAAATACATTTTAGACGTCTTTAACACTTTATTGCTCAAAACCTGTAGATCTCTGCGAGAGACTTCTTAAAATAAAAAAAATAAAAAAATAGGCCATCAACTTACTGCTCATATGAGTGACACTTTCTCATGCATGTCTGATAGTTTACTGACGATGCTGATGTAGACACTGAGCATTTAAAAACATGTGCATGCATGTAAATGTTTTATTTCCTCTACCCACCGCAAGCTGCTGTCAGTGCGCCCATACAGCCACCCATTGCGTGGCTCCTGGACCAGCACGATGACAGTCTCACCCCTGTTTAAAGGCAGAAGCTTTGGGTTGGATGAGGAGGGATGAGAAACCAGCGCTCTCATGACTCTCCCTCCTCCTAGGCCTAGAGATTCCCCCACTGAACTGGAGCGAGAGCGACTAGGGAGGGGAGACGGCGCTGGAGGGAGAGAAAAGATGAAGGCGAAATGGAGAGGGAAAAAGATTAAAAGAATATTAATGGGAGTATTTTAGGTATGCATGAATTAATGCACACAAGCAAAAATTAATACTATTGATCTTCTTTGGCTTCAAAGGTTGTCAGATAATCCCATATTAATATACAGCTTTTATAATTAGTACAGTGTATCTCCCACCTCTAGAAGGGACTCTGCCCAGTGCCTGCTGCTCCCGCCTGGCCCAGGACATATCCTCATCTCTGGCTACTGTCTGTAGGAGGGAGCTCACTGAACCTCGTAGCTGAGGAGACACAACATACATATCACAATGATCAGATTTTTTTTTTAAAGTGTGGTGGAACAATATTTGCTTTCAGCTTGAATATTAAGATTATAAATAAAGAAGCTGGCGCTCAGTTTAGTGTAAAGATCTGTTAAGAACCACAGAGACTAATGCTGGAAAAAAACTAAAGACCATGTTGTAGGAACAAACCATGCAAATGTGTGCTTACAGTTACCACTTTCTGCAGCCATTTAAAGTCAAATATTTCATCACAGATGCCTCTTAATAAGTGAATTAAAAGAAAATAATTGTCTTGATTTAAATAAAGGCTTGTTTTTTTTTTTTTTTTTTTTTAAATTAATGCTTTTTTTTTTTTTTTTTTATTTATAAGAAAAATAAAACAGTGAGACATCATTTCTGTTACCTACTTTGAACACAGCAGATTGTGCAGTTTTTCATAAATCGTGTCTCTGAGAAATCACAGTGCAGCTTCTTTACTGACTAAACTTGTTGAAGTGTTGGTACCTGTGCCTCTTGGTCCAAATGGGTGGGTGTTCGAGATCTGGATGCTCCAGTGTCGTTCACTTTCTCCTTCCAGCCATCTGCCTTCTGCTGGAGAGATGCACCAGTCTGGAAACAGATGAGAGGTGAGCACCTCATTCTGTCTCAATTTGATCATGCAGCAACAAGACTAATGCATATCGCTTCGCTAAATGACAGACAGGACACTGAGAAGTGAGTTTCATCAGAGAAACAAGCTATTAGCGTGCTGCCACATGGAATGGAATAAAAAAGCTGGGTAATCCAGCGACTTAGTGACGGAAAGCACTCCTCACTGATGGATACAGTTGGACTTCCCTTCACTACACCATCATTCCTGATGGACTGCAGTGTCTCTGTTACTATGTAGTGTTGGCAAGTGCATATGAATACCTTGTTAATTAGGAACAGTAGTGACTGAGTGAGGCCACAGTGTTTCTCTGCCAAGAAGCGATACCTCCTCTCCTCCTCCTTTAAGATCTCCTGATGGCTCTGCTTCAGGTACAGCATGTACTCGCTGTTCTCCTAAAACCACACACACGGGGAAGTATGAACACATACTCACAAGAGTATGCATAATGATAAATTTGTAAATAACAGTACCGGACTGTATGAATGTGCATTATGTTCACACATAATATTTATCTATACATGTCTGGGTAGCTACCAGAGAATCTCTGTAGGTTCCTCGTCTGAGCTGTTTCTCCAAAGCCTCTGCTTGGTTTCTTACCTCCAGCTCGTACACTCTGCGACTGCCCTGCAGTACAAAAACTGTTTCAGTTCAAATTTTCCTAAATTTCTTTGTTAGCGGCTTATAGCAGGAAGTATTTATCCTAGTGCTGATCAACTGTTCTCCTCTCTCTTCTTTCACCTGCTTCTGATGCTGGGGAGGCAGCACACCTCCTCACCTGCCTTATCCTAATTAAGTCTGAAGATAAAATTGCTGACAAAAGAGCCAGAAGCTCCATGTTAAAGTTACGTGTAGTGATTTTTAAATAAATCTCGAGAAGAATTTGGTCTGTTTCTGTCACAGATTTTAAGGTGTGTTTGCAACTGTATAAGTATGCGGTTTTAACCTCATCATTGTTACAAGGAGAGTCTAACTTTTAGACTAACAGCTTCCTAATTTAATCTGATTGTAACTAATTTAACTAACTAGAAAGAAAGCTGAGAAAGCTTAAAATGTACTTGCTTCACTTTAACAAAAAAAATTCATGGCAATAGTATATTAAAACTAAAAGTACATATAGTGGTTTAGTTGACTAATAATTGCAATAAACCAAACTTTAAACCTAAAATAGTCCAGTAAGGTTTCCCAAGTAGAAAAAAATAAGCTTTTCCAATTCAGTTCACTCACATCAATGTACTCCTCATCCAACTTGATATTCTTCTCCATTGCTTGCAACACTTCTACCTGGAACCATCGAAACTGCGGCAGAAAGAAAGAAACTGACTCAGCGATGTACCATCTGTCCTCTTGTTTAAACACAGGTTTTAATTATCAGGTTCACTGTGTTGTTTGACTAAATCTATATGCAAATGTGCTCCTTCCTCAGGCCAACTTTGTAATCAGAGGCCGTGATTATTCACACGACCGAAAGCCACCGCAATTAAGCACAACTGCTACAATGAATTTCAAACAAAAAAAAATAACATACAGGGACAAACCAGTCTCCCCGAGGTTTTGTGTACCTAGCTTATCAACCAGTTTGTAACAAGTGAAATTATCAACAGATCCTAAGCTCACAAATTCAAAGATTTGCAGACAATTTTGGGAAGTTACACTGGGGTTAAATGCTAATTACAGTAGGTCTTACTTGTCACTTGAATATACAGTGTATATGAAAGAATATATAGTGGTTATTCCTTCTAATAAGGCTTAAATCCCACCTAACATTTTTATAAAACATGCAAACATATATTTTCAGTTTTCTACAACTTTTCCAAACATTTAAATTCTAAGAAGATGTTATTTTAATGAGTGCGATGTACTGACCACTCCTTCAATCTCTGCAGTCAGCCTCCTCTGGGTTTCAGAAATCTGGATCAGGACATCGCCTGTTTAAAGCAAAAATAAATAAATAAATAAATAAATAGACTGACAAAAATGTGATCAGCTCAACAGACATGTAAAAACAAACTGTTAATAAAATCAGCTTCTAAATAATATCTTGGTATATTGCTTTTATAGTTATAGTTCAGTACCTTAAAATATTTTGAAGAAAGTGAAATCTTACTTTTTAAATATTAGATGCATAGAAATGACATTTTGACTTTTAATCTAATCTAATGCTAATATTAATTTTGTGTGAATTTATATTATCCTCAAAAATGCAAACCTTCCTGGGAGTGTCAGTAATCTGGTCTGAAACGTTAACACAGTGTAAAACCACTTGAGTCATGAAGGAATTATTTTTGATCCAACAAGCTGGGCTGCTAAGATGCTGGAAAGTTAGAAAAGCCTTTGTACTTTGGGCACCTCTGGGCATGTCTATTGTCATGGATTGTGGTTGAGCTAATAAACTAAGTGGAGCTGAAAGACTGCCCTCATCTATAATTCAGCGGCTGCCACTCGGGCTCCTGGTCACGCTGTGGTTCCCTGACCTTCACAGTTAGCCAACCTAGCAGAACCACATGTGCACTAGCCCACAGTGTCTTAATGTTAGCATAAAGCTAATTACCACTAACAATGATAACACACATCTCTAGTGGCAAAGTGAAAGTGCAGCTTGCATAAAATATGGTGCGCACACACACACACACACACACACACACACACACGTGGACCAAAACGTCTGTGAAAATACACACATACGTATACACAAGAAAGGATGTTAAAGAAAAAAAGGAGGAAAGTGATCTGATTTAAATTTAAGTGAGTGTGGTTTAACATCTAGAATACGTTTGTGCAACTGAGGTTGGCAATATCTCAGTGGAGCACTTGTTCATGCTTCTCTGATAAATGCAATAAATCCAGGGTGAAACCTGTTTAGTAATGAGTCACAAATACACGCACACTCATACCAAGGGAGCGAGATGAAAGCGTATGAAGTGCCTGGTCACCCATCTTTGCCACGGCACCGAAATAGGCCTCACTGCAGACGGCTAAGGCTGCAGACAGTGGGAGACAAATGCAGCTTTCCATGTTAGATATTTAGACAAATCAAACTGACAAATCTACAAACTCCACAGTAACAATATAACCAACCAAACTGCTTCCAATTGTGTCAGTCAGTTCTGCTTTCATTCGTTGTTTTTTTTTTTTACAAGACTGGCAGCGTTATGTGATACGTAATTCTGGTCTAAGAATAGCCCCATGCCACTTGGTATAGTTTTACCACACAGCCCTGTTGCCCGGTGGCTGATAGCCTCAATTGTTTTATCAGGCAGCGAGTTGCATCAATGATGCATGCTGCTCGCCCAATTACCAATGTGGCACACATGGTTAAGACTGGAAAAAAGTGCAGTGGAACGATTAGAGAGGTCAGACAATGTGATACACACAAATATGTGTGTCTGAAGAAAAACGGGCTTAAATTTTGCTTAATGTTGTCAGCAAACAGAAATTAGTTCTTCCCATCATATTTTCATATTGTACACGTACAAGCCTTTTTTTTTGCTGACCACTCTATAATGACTTTACTGCATGACTCTAAAAACATACACACAGACCAAATACCTTCTACAAATGAGCTGGTTCTTAGTACACATTTATGATCCTGTGACAATTTTTGGATTTTATTAACAGCTTATGGTCTGCTTCTTAGGGTCTCATTGGGACCTTGTAGTCTTCCTTTCATTCATTCATTCATCTCAGTAAAATCCTGCTCAAACATCTATGCTAATAATAACAATAGGACAATCCTTGCTCCAAAATCCACATTATGCACAGTGCAGTCACTCACAACCTCACTCACCTTGAAAGGCCTTAACATAGCTGTTTCCGAGAGCAACAAGCTTCTGAAGGCCTGGGTTGAAGTGCTCCATTAGGTTCTAGGTAAACACACAGAACACAAACTAAGCAACACACCAAGAAAACTCAGCTGTGACTTAAAGTGTGATGCTATAATTTATTTTTATAGTCACCTAAAAGTGCCCGCAGGGCAAGTTTAAATCAACAAAATTCTGCTTTAAATAATAAAAACATGTCCCCAAGTTTCAATACAACAAACAAAAGCAAAAATAGACAGAACATCATATAAACTCACCGAATACACAGTTAAAGTTGATTTATGCAGACGGTCACTGCTGACTCCAGACATGTTGATCAATTTAAAAATGAAACTCAGAAAAAGAATAAACTTCTGTAAAAAGTCTCTATTCCCATTCAAACGTCTGAAGAAGCTTCCTCAGGTCTTTCTTATCGTGTGTATATATCAGCGTCTTGAAGTAGTGAAAGTCACCCTCGCCGCGGTCCCACAGCTTCTGCTGTTTTCCCAAAGACCGATAACACCTGTATGACAGTTTTACTCTTTCTCCTTTTTTCAGTCATTCGTTAATGGGTTCTTTTACCCTCCTGTCATCAGCAGTTTTCATGGAAGGGGCAAAGCAAGAATGTGCGGGGAAGAGGAAAGGGAATAGCTGACATCGATATGACCGGGCAAGGTAAATTATTGATTGGAGCCCTGAAAGGAAAGGAGGAGACGGACAGCCAGCGGCCTAACTGGCTGTGACGTACACTCACACCTGAGGGAAAATCCTAAGACCATCCCCCCCCCTACATGCCCTCGCATTGGCTGCGTCACCTGATCTTTCCAGCCCTGTGTGACTTGTTACTTTATGTTACTTTACAGCATTCTTCTGTTTTGTATTTTAGCTGCACTTGGACAGTCTGATAAGCTGAACTTTATTTTTACCTGCTTCTTTAGCCTGCTTCCAAGAAACTTGTTATTTTACCTTTGAAAAAATTGTAACAAATCATCACTGAATCCTTGAGAAATTTCTGTGTTACGCTTTTGAGTTCTAGATATCAAGCCTGATACAGGTGTTAAGTGGAGTTATAAATGATCATTTTATCAACACAAACCACAGATACTGCTGAATAAAAGCTGCAATTAAAGCTCAGGTTAAAATGTCGTTATTATGTCAGCACAAAAAGATTATCCTGTAATGGACCAATTTTTGCTGTCGTCAAACTTCAGTGCAGCCAAGTGTTCAAAAATGCTACCATAAATTGCTATAGTGCACACAAAAAAGCAGATGAACAGACTAGGAGGACACACAAAGCCCAATGAGACGTACACTGGGAAAATATAACACAGCTTTGCAGACATTATGCATAAGAAGCATATAAGGTTTGCCAGTTTGCAGAGAGCATTTCTTTGGTCAAAAAGGTCACAAAAGGATTGTTTTGAATTAATGAGCATGGGTTTTATTGTTGATGATATTGCTGTAATATTGCAGGGAACTGTCTAGCTAGCATCCTAAAAAATTATATTCCATTTTGTGACAATACTACTGAATTACAAGATCTTAACTGTTTGTCCGACAGTTACTAATCAAAGAGAGTTCTACATTTTTATGGCCCCTGTTATAAATGCTGTTTGAGTTGTCTGACATTAATTCCTGTCATCATTTTACAGAATGTAAGTGTAAAAATAAACAGCTATAATGTGACAGATGTGTGAGACTGCTCTAACCAGAGGGAGTGGGCATGTCTTTCAGATAGGCCATGTCATCATCGAAGACATCTTCAACTTTGCCATTCGATCTCTGCTGCTTTTGGCAGCGACCTACAGTCTCTAGGACAGTTTTCAAACGGCGATTCAGAGCCATAAGGTGGGGCTCTGCCAGAAGCGGGGCCACCTTGTGAAGGGGGTCACGAGAAAGCGACGCTCTCATAACATCACTTAAACGATACTGAGGCAAAGACAGGAGATGCAGGCGTAGCCAGGTGGAGCGACGAATTCTGGAGAGAGCAAAACAAACAAAAAAAAAGTTAGGCGGAGAAAAGAGGTGTTTAGGAATTGAGAATAATACTGGCTGACCGAATAGGATGAAAAAAAGTGACAAGCATCTCATGGCCTGGCCGCAATGTGGGTGTTCTCTCACACTTTTTGAACTAAGCCTTTTGTTGTTGCACCAAAAATAATTTCACAAAATTCTATTAACCTGGTTTGTGAGTATTTCATGAATGTCACATTCTCTGTTTGTACCTGCAGCATTGTTCTAGGGGAGCTAGGATTGAAGGCTCATCTTTGGAGTGACGCCCAAATCTGCAAAAAGGACAGACTCAATTCAATTTCAATTCAATTAGATTGTAGCACCAAATAACAACAACCAGTAGCCTCAAGGTGCTTTATGTTATAAGTAGGGCCGGGACTCGATTAAAAATTGTAATCGAGTTAATTACAGGGTCTGTAATTAATTAATCACAAATTAATCGCAATCAAATTATCAACAAATTAAACATTTTCAATTAAAAAATCCTTATACTACTAAAATTTTGAATGACTAGATGTATATGGTTAACAAAAAACATGTGTATTTACTTTTTGAAATGTTTTTCTTTAAATGTTATTAAACCAATGGATTGGGCAAAGTAGTTATTCAGATTTTTTTTATTTGAAAAATAAAAAAATAAATGTAAACAACATACTAGACAATAATGATAACACCATTATATTTATTTTACACATTAACCCCATGTCTTTGAACATGTGGGAGGAAACCCGCGCAGACACAGGAAGAACATGCAAACTCCACAGAGAGAGGCCCAGGCCAAGGTGGAATCGAACCCAGGCCTTTCAGATGTTATTCTGTGAGGTAGCAGTGCTAACCATAGTGCTAACCACCGCGCCGCCGTACTACGTGAGTGTCCTCTGAGTCCTCAGTGGACCAAGAGAAGCGGCTCCGCCACAAATTGTTGTTGTTTGCGGATGCGTTGCTGTCGCTTGTGCATCAGATTTACAGGCGTGCTAAAATAAGCGAACACGAAGGTTCCGGCTCCGAACTTTAAAAAAATGTGATTAATCGCATTAAAATTTTTAAGGCGTTAAAATCTTTGTAATTAATTAATTGAAATTAACGCGTTAAAGTCGCGGCCCTAGTTATAAGGTAAAGACTCTACAATAACAAAGAGAAAACCCAACCATCAAACAGCCCTTTACGAGCAAGCACTTGGCGAGAGTGGGAAGAAAAAACTCCCTTTTA
The DNA here is from genome assembly GCA_015108635.1 of Andinoacara biseriatus. Taxonomy (NCBI): domain Eukaryota; kingdom Metazoa; phylum Chordata; class Actinopteri; order Cichliformes; family Cichlidae; genus Andinoacara; species Andinoacara biseriatus. The sequence goes on from VUQJ01014379.1 coordinate 16,446, forward strand.
ACAGGAAGAAACCTCAGGCAGAACCAGGCTCAGGGTGGCGCAGCCATCTGCTGCGACCTGTTGAGGGGGCTGAATCAGCTACAGTATGTCACAGTTAGTCTTACAGCAGTTTAAGTACAATATCTCTGGCCAGTATAGGTCACGTACAGAACAGAAAAACCACAACAGAAATACTCACGCCCTCCCATTGTCAAGGTGCAGCAGAAAAGTATTATTTCCAAATTTCTCAAATGTTTCATAGTGGTGCCTGTCCATGTTACCTAAAGAGAGAAAGAAAAAAAAAAAAAAGCAGGGTGCGCTTACTAATCAGTCACCAAACCTGAAACACCAAACCTGGAACAGCTATCACAGAATATAAGAATAAAGAAACATGATAGTGCCATTGTAATTTTATTTGAAGGTTTACATAAAATCACATGCGCGTGAGGCCGGCTGACATGCTGTCATGCATCGGCTGTATGGCAGGCAGGAATGAGGACCTCAATGTAGGACACTGGGCACGGACGTGAACATAAATAAGTTTTATTGCGGGAACAGGAACAAAAGCAGGAGTCGGGCACAGGAGCACACAGCGGGAGGAAAATACTGAAGACGACGCGACAAGGGCTAAACACAGACTGGGCACTTAAATACACACACTGAGGAATTAGGGAACAGGCAACAGGTGGGGGCAAGGCT
>VUQJ01014381.1:3644-16698 GCA_015108635.1 Andinoacara biseriatus
CTGGACAGGCAGCATCTTCCTCCTCAGTGGAACAAAATCCTACCAATATGACTTCAGACAAAAGCGGGTCGTGAATGTAATTTCAGGAAACTCTTGGCTGGGATGTTGATTTGATACAGTAGTGAGAAATACAGTGAGAATTCCTCCATTATAAAATTCAAAGGAACTCTGACAATGTTAAACTAAGATAACTGTGTTGTGTGGGACTGAATTGTTTAGGTTGTGTTTAGATTTTTGAAGCATATGTGTGTGTACCTGTATGTAAATAATAATGCTGTCCTTCCTGACGTACAATTGTACTTATACTTCTTAATCTAACACGCACGCAAACACGCAAAGGGCTTGAGAGTAGCAAATGTAAAGTGTATATATTTTTTCAGTATTTTACACTTTTTCAAACACATGTACTCAAATCTTCTTTCAAAATGTACACAGTTACACCACACTTGATAAAGACTTTAGGAAACCTGTTTACAAAGCCTGCTAGTGAACTCCTCATAGTGTTTGTTATTAAACTCAGCTCAATAAAACACCATTTTTGTTGAGTGTCTCATGGTTATGTCTCAAGGAAGGGAGCCTGCATATTGGTACTAGCGCACACAACATGCAAATAACCCAAAAGGTGCAGCGAATCAGCTTTTGTTTTTGGAAATGCTCTTTAAGATTTGTGCAGATGACAGCAAGTGGCAGTTCCAACTGGATCACAATGCACACATCACAGTCCTATTTTTCTAATTGATGAAAGTCACACTACATTAAAGGTTATTAAAGTACATCAAAACACAGAAAATATGAAATGAATTTCGTTTAATCTGCCACAGACAGTTAGAAAACGGAATGAGCTTTTACAGGCATGAAGCCCTTTGGATACTTCAGAAGAAGACTTTGATGAGAGAACATAAGTCTCATTTAATGGGGATGCTCCTGCCTACAGCGGCTTTAGTACACAGTGCGTATGCAAAAAATAAAATAAAATAAAATGTACAAAAGCATCAGAAAATCTGGGATAAAACAATTTAAGTATCTCTCAAAAGGAAATCCCCAGCAACAGAGCAAAACAAGATATCCACAACTGTTTCGGCAGAAAGGTAAAACTGATCATAACAGCTCCCCCCGCTGTTTTCAGAGGGGCCACTCTACTCCTCTCCTTCCCCTGCTGCTGTGGCTTTTCTTTTCATGTACTGTGTGCTCTTATAGAGATTTTATCTGAACAATGTGCACCTCAGGCTGTCGAGGCTGCCCTTTTAAGAGGATGACGGATGGAGAGCAGAAAACATTTTAACAGGATGTCGCCTGCTGATTTTTGGATAGTACTGCTGGGCTGTTTATCCCTGTATGATGCAGTGTTTACCATGGCTCCAAAGGTTATCCTTGAGGACAAAAACAGTGCCAAGGTAATAATATGTGATTAAAAAAAAGAGCTTTACATATTTATTATAACATAAATCATTATAATAGTATAAAAATTATGCCATCACATTAATCAGTTCATCTTCCACCTCTTTATATGTAAACTTTCTCGGTTCAGTGTTTCCACTGGGGTGGCTGAAATGTGACACATCACCAGTAGCTCTTTTGTCTGATATCTTCACTAATTGGTCAACATTTTAGTTTCATAATTGTATTCCAAATAGCCTAGAAATATGACAGTGAGCTGGCGAAAATAACAAAGCTTTTCTAATGACAAAACAATGATTTGAAGGCCACTCTGTAAACTTCAGGTCTGACCCAAGTGGATGCTGCTCTTAAGTTCTCCTTCAAGTCACTTTTGTCTACGCGGCACCTTTAAAACCAAGCAGGGGTTGAGCAAAATAGAACTCATATCACTGGATATCAAACAGTAAACAGTGGTACAGCAAGCATCCTAATCCTCTTCAAGGGTGGATGTTAGGAATTAATTTAGGAATGTATCTACTCTAAGTTAGGGTGTCAGTGGGTTAGGATAAGGGTTTTGAAGCCAGATGATCACCTGGTCTGTGGGATTTTCTTTGTTGACACACCTTTTCGTAAGCCTCGATGACTCACACAGACTTTCCTGAACAGGTCAGGGAGGGGACACAAACTTCCAGAATATGTGATACGTGCTACTCTGTACATATTGATAAGAATTTCAACCAAAAATTTCAAATTTGGATTAATCACTCCATAAGACCTGTGACCACTGATTTTCACTGCATTTCTTGTATTATCTCGTACACCTTGGCCTTTTCTTCATTTTCCTTCCTTAGGAATGGCTTCTTGAAAGGTTCCCTGTCACTGAGATCATTTCTACTGTTTTCTGCTCAAGTATTGATGATGAATATATTTTCTATCTTTGTGCTAAACGTTTTTTTTTAATCTAAAATTGAGTTCAATTGCAGTGTCTCTGACCTCTTTAGCCATAATAGGATACAGCTAGTAGGACACTATGGGTTGCACATACTGACATGGAGTGGCACAGCAAAACATTGGGAAACAGTTGTGTTTTGTTTTCCTTGATCGTGTCTGAACTGTCCTGTTTTGAAACGCTCACGTGCTTTGCCTGGATGCTGCAATTTAAAAATTAGGACCACACAGTTTGTTGAGCCACATGAGATGACATTTTAAAAAAAAAGAAGAAGCCTGAGTCACAGTTTTCAACATGGATATGCAGAAATTAAGGATTTTATAGTTTAGTGTTTCATGTGCACACCTTACAATAATGACTGAGGCACAAAGCAAAAACAGAAATGAATTGAAATGAATTGAGTGTAAATGATACATCTCACAAGAGAAAGAGGCCTTCAAATGGCTGGTTACCAAAATTCCTCCCTGAGTTTTAGTTTTACTGCCAAAGGTTGAAAATTTCTGCTGACACTACATGCAGTGGTGTTTTACACAATGGGTTATGGTTAGATACTCACTCTGGAGTATAAACCCCTATAATTTGTAGAAGATGACTGGTTGTGTTAAAGAGAAAAGCAATAAAAATATATATATATATATATAACTGCTTCAAATCAGATTTGAGGGAATGCTGATAATTTTAGTACCATTATGTATTAATGAAAAATAGGCAGTGATTCTAGTGTAATTTGGCTAGGAAATGCTGATTTGGGCTCAGATGTTCTCATTTCTGATAGTCAGGCATATTTACACATGCAAGATGTCCTTGTAATTGGTGATTCATTTTCAGCACATAAAAACAATCACGCAAACATCAAACAAGTCTCGACCATATGAGTCATAATAAAGACTGGTTAAAGATATTATTTGAAGACTCAGCAGAGAGATCTAGTGTTTATGAACATCTCAACCAGAAACAGTTGCTGGAACAAAAGTGTGTAAGCGGGTCAAATATGGTAGGAATCTCCAAACACAGACCTATACAAAGCCATGCCTTTCAAATTACTCTAAATTGTGAGGCAACAGTACTAACTCGAGCCAAAGCGGGAAAAAAAAGATTTCCTTGGTAGACTTCATTGGTGATTTTGCTGCAACATCTAAATGCTCCTTCACACAAGATCAGGGAGGAAGATGTCATAAATGGAAATTATTACATGATCCTTAGGTTATCACTTCCACATGACAGTGATGCTGCCACATCATCCTTTTGTTAATACTCTCATTGTTGTGGTTATGGAAGATTAAAGTATAAATGAGATCTTTTTGTACCTGGACAATAATTTTTTTTGTAAAAAGATTAAAAGCAGAATCTCAACACTCATGCTGTGAAACACTTAAGACATACATTAAATTAGATTCTTCTTCTTCATCTTCTTTATTATTATTATTATTATTATTATTATTTCGTTTTTTGTAATTTTCTGATTCTGATTTTATTTTGACAATTTGTAAATGCCACCGGATATCCGGTAAAGTAGAGCTCCCGTCTATAATTCCTATCATAGACATCCGTATACATACGCCTGTACCACCCTCCTTTATCCACATATATTTACTATGTTACAGTAAAACTATGTTAGATATTCGCTTTTTCACTCTAATGTCTAATATGTCCGTGGATTGAACCATACTACCGAAACACTGATTTTGTGCATACCTGCTAGTGGGTTAATGCTAGCAATTAGCCGCTCTGTTATATGTAAACAAAGCGATGAGGACGGATGAAGGATCCGGCTGAAACGGAAAATATCAGTGAGAAGCACGAAGTGAAATAAGTGTTTGCTGCAGATTGATTTGGGTAGGTTTTGGTCGGAGCTAGTCCTCAATCCTGTGCATGAAGTTATTGTGCAGGAATCGGTGTTCGTCGTGCTTACAGTCCGAATGAAGTGCGCCTGCAGACTGAAACGCAGCTACATAATGTCTCGTTAACGTTTCTTCGCAGATGCTCCTGTCTTCCCTCCATGGAATCACTCAGCACGTTTGAATCTGAGATGGAGGGTGATGGACAGGGGAGCTACTCTCTGTTTCCTGCTCTGGACAGCATTGCAAGTCTATCCGGCACCACTGAAACTCTGGAAAGGTGGTTCAGAATAATCAAAGTTTGAAACTCGTCCTTTTGCAGTGTTGCGGTCTGCTGTAGCCTCGTTACTTGTACTGTAAATGAAGAAATACACTGTCAGTATTAATATGTTCAGTTAGGGTACAGCTAAAGGCAACAGAACCCTCAGATTGTTGACAAATTTTGAAGGTAAAAGTGTCTTAATAAGGTTTTGTGCTACCAGAACAGCTTCAGTGTGCATTTTCCCCCTTATTCAGTGTTTGGATGATGGAGAGTGCTAACAAATTGGTTTAAATTGATTGTCAGCAGGCTATAGCCGATATGATTCCCATCATTTTTATACTAATCAGAGCATTTAGTGGCCCCTTGTGTCCTACTGAGGAAGGCACTGTCCGCATAGAACTGTATCATCAAAGACAGTTTAGGGCACTGGATCCTGCAGCAAAACAGAGCCGCCAGTTCCTATCACTGCAGGGGTTAAGGGGGAAAGGGGTTAAGGGGGAAAGGCTTTTCCTTAATGTTGTCACCACTCTGCATAAGCATTATAAGTTTTAAACATGTAACTGTATCAGGATGACGTGGGAAATGGGTGTGCTTGCAGTCAAATCAATTTTTGAAACTGCGAATAAATCAAGTAGTTATCTTACAGTGGATGACACTGATGTTTTTCCTGTTTGCAGTGAACCACCCAGTGAAATAGCAGAGAAACCCAACCTGACATGGCTCGATGCTGCACAGGTATGTGGCATGTATTTATAAAATTTCAATAACATTCACAGGCGTTCAGGGTTTTTTGTTTTTTTTAACAAGTTTTTTTTTTTTTTTTTATTCTTTCTTTCTCCTAAATAGATTGTTTTGGAGGAATCTGGACGCCCCATGCACATAAAGGAAATTAAACAGAGAATCATCGACAGAGGACTTGTTCAGTCCAAGTACAGCATTCCCCTCAACTGACACACATTTAACTGTCTAGAGTTTTAGAGCAAGTTTTAAAGTCCAGTCGTTAAAAATAGCCAGTAAAGCATATTCAGCATCAGTTTGATGATTTTTGAGGTGTTTCAGGTGGACAGTATCAGAACAAGTCTGTGCAGTATTGCTGCCTTGTCAGTGGGTAGATGACGAGGATGATGATGAGGGTGATAACATTGCTTTAGTGATACTATTGTCTTTTAGACTTTACTCATATTGTTGTTTTCTCCTTGACAGTGCAAAATCAAGCCTGGAAGCTGTCATGTACCGTGAGGTAAGGGGGATGTTTGAGACTCAGGCTCACAGCAGCCTCTGCTGTTGAGTACAGTAAATTACACCATTGTTTGTTCAGTGGCTATGGTACAATTTCCATTTGTATTTTTGTTAGTATCTTTTGATTTCCCATCCTGCTTCTTTGACCTATTTTTTTTTTTAATTCATCATTTTTTTGTAAAAGAGGCAGACATTTCTGGGCTGTAATGGGAACAAATGGTGCTCCATGCGTTCTGATGCATGAGCCTTAGACTTCTTATCTTATAATGGTTGAATGACTCTAAATTGACCCCAAGATTTTGTGACCCAAACCCAGCCTTTCCTGCCCCTTGCATTTGGCCTCAGTCTTGCATTATGTTTCAGACACAAAAAGGCAGCAGGAGGTTCAAGAGGATTGAAAACAGAAACGGAGTCTTTGCACTGCTGGTGAGTCATCTGAGATATTGATGCCACTGTCTTAACAAATCTAAATATATTATAGGATACTACAAATTCACATTGCTTTGTATGCCATACTGATGGTTATTGATAAATATGAAAATCATGCTTTCCACACAAGCTCTGGGTGCAGGCGTATATAGAGGGATACACATCGCTGTCAAAAAAAAATCATATAAAAAGAATTAAATTTCCACATTATTACAAATAGTGTAACTAGTTTTGACTAATGTGCATTAAACCTGTATGGGTAAAATAATTTGAGACAGGGAGATCAGTTATTTGTTTTAATTTCTTGTGTTCTAACAACTTGTGCACATTTTATTTGGTTTAACTTTTATTGTTTGTCATAAAGCACTTTAAGTGGAAGCTGCATCTGTCTTTTTTTGTGTACATTTCATCATCCTGAGGGCAGTACAAGCATTAAGCTCAGACACTCCTGTTACACGTGAACACTCCTCTGTCTTTGTCTCCCCTCCACCTCTGTGTCCTTACAGACTGATGAGGAGCGGCAGCAGGCCCTGCAGGCCTTCACAGCCCAGTCTTTCCTCAATTCGCCTCAACAGAATACCATCTCTAGTTCTGGCTCAGGAGTCGCGGCACCTGCCTTCCCATCTCCCACGAGTTCCTCTGAGCATAAGGCCAAGGTGAAGAAGGGCCCGCGAAAGAACCAGAACGAAAAGTATAGACTCAAGTACCTCAGGCTGCGCAAAGCTGCTCGTGCCATGATATTTGTAAGTAAACCATGTTTCCATGAAGTAAAAAAAAGTCTTACATCATGCATATACATTCACCAGCAACTTTAATAGGTACACCTATTTAGCAGTTCATTGTCACATGACAGCGAAGTTCAAATGGAGCATCAGAATGTGGACTTTTTGTGACTGAAAGGGGCGTGGTTGCTGGTGTCAGACGGGCTGGTCTAAGTATTTCACAAACTGCTGATCTACTGGGAATTTCACACACAAACCATCTCTTATGCAACGTTTCCATTCAGCCGGGGTTTTTAAGCGATCCGAGGCGATCTGAAAATGTGACATAAAAAAACAACATGTCACTGATTGGCCAAGGAGTGTCGTCACTAGCTGAGTCATGAGAGCGACTCCTTCGCCAGAATCAACTCCGCCATTTTTAAAACCCGACAGCAAGAAACTAGAGTCTCGGTTGAATGCCCAGACTGACGATTTGCAGCGGTAGTTTTGCATCAAGAGAGCTATCTGATATGTGCACACAGCATACATATTTTAATACTTAACAATGATAACCTTCATCCATTAAATCACTGTTGGCTTGCCTCTATCTCATCCATTGTTGTGTTGTTTTGAGTTGCATACACATTACGTCAAGAGACTACTGCCTGTGTTGCTATATCAGATCCATCCACATTGAGATGGTACTCAAATGCAATGGAAACAAAACAAGACCGTGCCGAGTTGAGTCGGCCCACGCCGAGTAGGTACTAATGGAAACACGGCGTAAGGTTTACAGAGAATGTTCGGAAAAAGTGAAAATATCTAGTGAGTGGCAATTCTCTGGGTGAAAATGTCCTGTTGATGCCAGGAGAGAAGGGCCAGACTGCTTTGAGCTGATAGGAAGGCAGCAGTAACTCAAATCATTACTTGTTATAGCCAGAGTATGCAGAATAGCCTCTCTGAATGCATAACATGTCAACCTTTGAAGCATGTGGGCTACAGCCACTCCTCTCAGCTAAGACAAGGAAACTGAGGCTACAGTTCTCATGGGCTCACCAAAATTGCACAGTAGAAGATTGGAAAAACACTGCCTGGTCCTGATGTCATCATTTCTCTCTGTGGATGGTAGGGTCCGAATTTGATGTAAAGAACATGAAAGCAGAGATCCATCCTGCCTTGGATCAATGGTTCAGGCTGCTGGTGGTGTAATGGTGTGAGGGATATTTTCTTGGCACACTTTGGACCCCTTATGTTCAGTGTACTCACCTTCTGATGGCTGTTTCCAGCAGGAAAACACACCATATCACAAAGCTCAGATCATCTTATAGTAGTTTCTTGAACATGACAGTAAGTTCACTGTACTCAGACGGCCCCCACAGTCACCAGATGTCAGTCTAACAGAGCACCTTTGGGATGTTGTGGAATGGGAGATTCACATCCTAGATCTGCAGCTGAAAGATCTGCAGCAACTGTGTGATGCATGTCATGTCACTATTGACCAAAATCTCTGAGGAATGTTTCCAGAACCTCGTTGAATTAAGGCAGTTCTGAAAGCAAAAGGGTTTCCAACCTGGTATTAGCAAGGTGTACCTATTAAAGTGTCTAGAGAGTGTATGCAATGACAAGAAAAGTCTGTCATCAACCCAGCTTACACTGAAGTGTGATTGTACCTGCAGGAGAATGCAGCTCTCTGTGACGAAGTTGCCCACATAGAAGAAAAGTTTTTGAGAGCAAAGGAGGAGCGCAGGTAAGTGCAAGTGACTCCTTTACACTAAAGGTGAAACTGGCCAGTAATGCATTTACCAAGAACAAACCTTGTTGTGTTACTTTGTTTTGTTTTGGAGCAATGTGTTTTTTTTTTCTTTTTTAAAATACTGAATGGTCTGATTTTGCTAAAATTCATTTTTTACTTTCAGGTTCTTACTAAAATCCGTGTTGCAATACCAGTCTCTGTCAGAGGGGGAGCTACTGCCCACACCCAGCTCAAGCTCTCATCCACCTTTGCCGCCGGTGGTGTTGTCCTCAGGTCCCTCTGGGGCTTCAGGTCTGTCCATGGCACACAGTGTCTCATCAACAGCGCCAGCAGGGGAGGAAGGCGCACTTAAAAAACCAAAAAAGGAAAGGAAGGAGCGGGGGAGGGAGAATGGAAAAGAAGAACGTGAGTATTGTGATCAAGCAGTTTATTCAGATAGAGAGGACATTGCAGTGTTGCTGTATAGTCTTAAACTGTGCTGAAATTGTGTTTTTAGTTCCAAAGAAGATGTCTAAGAAGAGAAAACTTGCAGACGGCTCACGGAAGCTGGTGCAGCCCATCCCTCTGGACTCTTCTGGCCGTCCCGTCTTTCCTATAGTATTGGGAGGTTTGACAGTCTACAGTCTGGGAGAGGTTAGTGTCTGAGTGACAGTAAACCTGTGAGCTGAGGGTTTCAAGTACTGATCTTTGGTGTAGAGTGACTCTAAAGACAGGACAAAATGTGGATGAAACCGAGCCTCTCTAAAAGCTGACACTAATGACTGAATCCATCTCGGCTCCTCTCCAGATCATCACAGACAGAATGCTGTTTCATGATGAGTGTGCCATTTATCCAGTGGGCTTCTGCAGCACGCGCATCTTTGCCAGCATGAAGAACCCCGACCAGCAGTGCCTCTACACCTGCCAAATCAAAGACGGGGGAACTGGTCCACAGGTCAGTTTTGCCAATTTTGTCTCTTTTGATACACGTTTATAAAATGTCTACATAACATTTAGTCTGTCCACTTCCAGGTGAACACATTAAGATGTGTTACTTTAAACATTTTTTCCCCCAACACCCTTCATCCCCAGTTTGAAATTGTGCCCGAAGAAGATCCTCAGAATGCAATTGTAGCTTCCTCTGCTCTGACGTGCCATGCCAACCTACTGAAGGCCATCGCATCTGTCAGGTAGCAAGTTCCCCACAGAGGCTTTGACTGATTAGTTATTCTGAATAAATGAACAAACATGACAAAGGTTTTGTGTTCCAATTGTTTTATCTGCCGCTTTAACTTGAATTCGCTTTTGTCGCCTTCAAATAAAACGTCCTTCCACACATTTTTCTCTCAGCTCCAAGTCTGTGGCGTTGATTGTTCCATCAGGAGCCGACTTCTTTGGCTTCTCTCATCCCACGATCCAGAATCTCATCCAGAGTTGTCCTGGAGCTCGTAAGTGTAGCAAGTAAGTGCACGCTGCTCTCTGAGAATTTGAGTATATTCTGCTTTTCTAAGTTTGGACGACTTGCATTCAATCATAGTTTTTTACATTTCTGTATAAATGGTATTTGTCATCTTTTTAAAAACAAAATTGCGTTTATTTAGCTACAGGTGGATTCGTTTTGAGGTGTGTCGCCCTGGTGATGGCCAGGTGCCTCACAGCCTATCAGAGGACGACGCCTCAGTCAACTTTGAAGCATTCCAGAGGCACCACGGCTTTGATGAGAACATCAAGACAGAGCATATCACAGGCATGTACTTTGCAAAATTTCACACTGGGTTTACTGTACAGTGAGTCACAGGTGGAGTTAGTGGTTGGGACAGAAATCAAAAAACTGTCTCAACAAAGCAGATGACTCAGCTGTGCTTTGCTCTGCAGGAGTGTCTCTGTTCATCGTCACAGATGTTAGTATTTGGAATTCAAAGCAGTTTTATTTGTTTTGCCAACGCTGACATGAGAACTCAGCGTGACTCTGACAGTGACGTCTCTTTCTTCCACTTCCCTCAGGACAGACACCGCAGTCTCCTAGCTCCTCTCATCAGCACCACCTGACTTCCCCCACCATGAAGCCCTCTACCTCATATTTCAGCTCCTGATACTCTGCACTGAAGCACCTCTGAACTCGAGGGCATCCCTGATCTGAGTTGCAAGATGCAGCATTTTTACCCCACCACGATTAAGGATTCATAAAGATGAGATAACCCAAAGCTGTCATTATTATTGTCACTGACTTGCAAACCTTGATACTGAGATCTACTGGAAGCGAGTGGTCGGCATAATCCCAACACCTGGGGGGTGTACGATGAAACAAGTTTGGCATTGCTGTGCTTTCTTTACATTGTGGCTTTTTGTTAACTGTTATTCCTCAGGCTTACTGAAGGCCATAAAAGTGTTTACTTCATTTGGCTCGTCTTTGGCAAAAAAAAAAAAGGACTAAGTGCTGCCTACTTTAGCCAAGAGGAATGGGTCTTGGTGACATATAAGAAAATATTAATGAGCACAATTGCTGCAAAATCTTGGTGCTGCTGTTTATACTTAAAGTGAAAGCTGCACATTAGAGCAACTCATCAAGCTTTAAATTTGAAACATTTAAATAAATGTGATTATTGGCGCTTTCAGGTCTGACAGTGTACCATAATAAAGTTGTTTCTGACCACATCAAATGAACTTTATTGAGTTGAAGAAGAACTTTGAATCTGCAGATTTTGAACATTTGTCATGCTTTTCTACATTCACACAGTCCAGTATTTATCGGCAGTGCATGTTTCAGCACATTATACATAAAAAAAAAACATCTATTTGCATTTATCGAGAAAACACTGAAGTACATATAATCATTTGTCACAGAGGTTTCTAGATACTTTATTCTCCCCATGGGGAAATCTGAATTAGACTCCTTGCCATCCAAACCAGATCTATTACATAGCAGCACTGGTCTAATGGCATTACTTTACATTCCAGTGGGATGAGACACTTAATGATGAGACACTTAAGTGAACAAATGAATGCGACTGACTGACAGTGGTAAAAAGCAAGTCAAGATACATATATTATCCAGATACCATTAACTGAGACTATTAGGGATCCCATATCCACCCTTATTTATTACTCACCCCAAGTGCTTCTGTTACTATGATAATCAGACCATTATGACCATTTCAAATTAAAAATCTTGAAGACAAACATTTTTAATCAATTCGTCTTGCAGTTTCAGGGTCAGTAGCTTTTCCCAATGCCTCATTTCCCTGAAGAGTTACTGATGATAAAAGGAGGCGTTGGTAAAATCCGACTGGTGCTGTAGACGGGGTGAGCTTTAAAGTCACAGAGCCAGTCTCTCCACGCGTATTGAACAGTGGCAGATAACTGGGAGCTTGAACCCAGTGGGAGTTACGCCCACATGGATCCCAAATTTCTGCGAAACAGACCTTGAGTAAAAAGAACTCAAGAAGTGATTTTCATCAGACCAAATCTGAGTACATCTAAAGATTCTTAGGTGGACAGCTACAGCTGTGGCGCCAGGGGTCTGTGTATAGTTGGTAAGACCACAAGAAGAGTTTGCAAATCAGGATAGTAAACCAAATAGCAGGGCAAGACTCTCAAATAAAGAAGCAGGTCACTTTATTTAAAGCATTAACATGACACAAAGACATCGCAGAGGAAAATGTAAAAACCATGTTCAGCTTTTAGCTTTTGGTCAAAGACAAAGTCTGTATATGTTAACCCGGAGACACACTGTGTCCTGGCAGCATAACTAAACAAAACGGGGAAAAATGCTTCAATCATCTACTGGAAGAAAGAACAGGAGCTTCTGAACATGTAAAACCTCAGCTGTTTGCTGCAAATAAAACTGTAGTAGTATTATTCAGGCCAAACTTGATAGTATTGTATATAAAAAATTAAGCCAAACCATGCATAGAACTTTAAAAATAGCACACATGTTCTTCCCCACACTTTTAAAGTGTAGAGTTGGTTTCACATGCAGACAAATCTGGATCGTAGCTCAATCTGTTCATTTAGTGATTTGAATTATTTTTACCTCAGTTCAGTCACCGTTTGTTTATTCATGCCCACAGACTGTAAAATATGAATCCAGCCAGTGAACAGCAGAGCCAATCGGAAGATGCATTCTCTTAATACTTTTCCTTCATTTTGAATGAATGAATGAATGAATGAAATAAACTTTATTGATCCCTTGGGGAAGGTCCCGCCCAGGAAATTAAGTTCCAGAACACTCATCAAGACAATACAGTACAGTCAACACAAACATGGGGAGACAAGTCATGTGCAGCGTTGCAGCCTCACTGAGAAGCGCTGCCGTTATCCCATGAAAAGGAAACAGTCAACATGAGGAAAGTTATTCTCGTACTCTGCTCGTACTATGCTCAGGTGTGAGCACAGTACCAGAGTCCAAAAACCACCTCAGCAAACATAAAGCACATTTAGCACATTTAGCGATGACAGCTTCGGAAAGGTAGGTGTGTGTGTGTGTGTGTGTGTGTGTGGGGGGGGGGGGGGGGACGCGGGGGAGAG
>VUQJ01014382.1:12073-31209 GCA_015108635.1 Andinoacara biseriatus
ATATTTAAATGAAAAAAAAAAAAAAAAAAAAAAAAAAAAAAAAAAAAAAAATTAAAACACAAAATAAAAAAAAAAAAAAATCACATAAATAAAAAAAAAAAAAAAAAAAAAAAAAAAAAAAAAAAAGAGGATAGAGCAGCATATTTAAGGCGGGCCTACTGTGTGATTGACATATCACCATCCTACGTGCCTCGTTTGCAATGCCTAGTTTCAAAAAGTCATGATGGAAACAAAAAGTGGGTGACCTCGCAAGAGTGATGTCCATCATTTATATACAGTCTATGGCCTCAACACATCATCATCAGGCTGTGCAGTAGAATATTTTTGGCCTCCAGTAAACAAAGATAAATGATTATCATGAGATTTGGTTTCATGTCACTGATGTCCTGTATTCAGGTACACCTGCAGAGTGTGTGTTTTCAAGGACATTCCAGATCATTCCAAACAAATTCCCTGGTCAAATTTTCATGCCAATCTATCAGTAACCTTTTAAGGAATCCTGCTGTGGACAAACAGCATCTTTGCCATAATTGAGCAGCACACATCTCGGGAATATTTATAGTCTTCACTTCAGTGCAGCAGGAGGTTAACGGTGAAGCCCCCATGCTGCCCGTCTCCCAGTCACAAGTGCAGGTGAGACGCCGAGTTTACTGATTGGTTTCTTCTCGTTTCCTCCTAAGGTCAGAGAGCCTGAAAGACTCTGCAGTCTCACAATGATCGCCATAGCACTGAGGGGTTGGAGGTCACATGCGGTGCGATGTTGAGGGCATCCGGTGCTCGTTGTCATGGCGCTTCAGGAAAGGATTCAGATCCGTCTCGAGCTCCCTCTGCTTGAGTAACAAACCCTGAGAGCACACAAACATGGTTTGTACAGGTGAAGATACTCACAGGCTCATCACCTCGGGCCTGCTTTAGACTTTCAGGGCCTAAGGACGGAACCAGAATCCCCTCTGAACCCCGCACGGTGATTGCAGCCTTTACATCGGCCCCATGTGCGGTTATATTTCTCGAGGGGTGACGTCAGGTTCCCGCGTAGGGCTCAGAGGGGTTTCCGGTTACATACGCAGGTCCCACAAAGACCCGACGCAGGCGTCTAAATCAGGCCTGAAAGGGGATCAGTCCTGCTCTTTTTTTAGCTCCCTGTGAAACATCTAAAGGCAGCACCGTCAGGCTGTCAGACGTCAGTGCAACGAGTTAAAATTTGGTAACAGTTTCCTCTGCAGTGATCGCTCTGCCTCTGAAAACAGGAACAACTTTCATTATCGTTCTTCAAATAAACTGAGTGTCTGTCTCACAGTCAGCAGGACCTGAGTTTAACAAATATCTGTGTGTGCGCATGTATGTACACGTGTGTGATACCTGGCGCAGCCGGGCCAGGCCTCTGAGGACCTCCTGCTGTCGGTATGCGCGCGTGTTGTGAAGCAGCTCCGGGTGGAGGAGCGGGTCTCGATGTGAAGAAGGAGGAGATGCTCCTGAAACAGGAAGTTTAGTTAGACCCAAGCTGCTGCTCTGAGGTTTCCCTCCATGTTTACACGTCACTGTTTGCAAATCAGCCTCCTGCCAGTCTAACACTTCCCTGAGAGTTTAATCGGCCCGATCTCTGGTTTCAGGTCATACTGAATAAAACATTTAGTAAACTTTGGTCAGTCTGGAACATTTCTTCCCAGCCAGCTGACATTCATTTCGGGGAAAAAAATCGGATTCTGTTCTAATCCATTCTGCTCCATCATGCAGTAAAACTGCATTTAAACTTGAAGCATGGATCTGCAGTTTGCTGAGACTCTTTTTAAAGCCAGATTATTTCCCCCACAGCTGGAAGTGTTAGAAGTTTCAAACAGCTTGTTATCATTAAAGCTTCTCTGCTGTGATTAACCTGAGTGTGTGACGGGTGGAGGTGTGTCCACGGGCTCCAGCGGGTTCAGGTGGAAGACTTCATCAGTCCGGATGTAAGGAACGAACTCTGAGACGAGAGGAGGGGGGCTTAAGGCGTGCCGACTCTGCGCTCTGTGTCTGACTGCAGGGAGGGGAGGAGAGAGCCCCCTGGGGGACAGGAAACCATCAAACATGAAAAGCACTGAACGGTGTCCAATCAGGGCCGAGTGCAGGATAATAAAGTTAGGATGGTTTAAATGATTATTTCATTGAACACTCTTATTTACTTTCAGAGCAGGTTTCCTTGTTGCAGTTTACTTGGTGTTATAATGTGACTGAGTTACATTTGCCTAACGAGAACAATCCTCAGTTCGATCCCAGGACACACAAATACCTGCTGGAGCCAGCTTTCCTCACCAGGTTGTCCGGTCTCCTTGTTCCTGATGCTGCCCCCCATAGAGCAGCAAACGTATTTATACTTGGATCCCACATCGCTGTAACTTCCTGTTTCGGCTGCACTGACATTAGTGTTTTCATCCTTTTAATAAAGACAGTAAAATCACTTCCCACTCCGCTGCTCACCTTTCGTTGTTGAAGCCGGTGGAGTCGCCGTGTCCTCTGGAGCGGCTTTCCGCCTGAAACGTAGCAGCTGTTAGACCACATCCAACCCCAGCCGGCAGAGGTGAAAACGAGCACCGACCGGCAGAGAAAACCACACGTATCTGAAGTCTTCATTTTTAAGAAGTCGGATAGACGGATCCTCCTACCTTCCTGGGGGGACTGGTTCTGGTCTGCATGGTGTTGGGACACAGATGGTGATCCTGGGGTGGAGGTGAAGGAGGAGGAGGGTCAGTCCTGGGTAGACAAGCCCTCTCCTGCAGAGCGAGGAGCTCAGCTTGCCTCTTCAGTCGGCTCTCCTGCCGGTTCCTCTGCAGAGCAGCCGGGTAACGCTCCGAGGCCGGAACAAAGCGACGGCTCGGCCTGGAGCAGCAGAGCACAGGTACAGACTTTATAATGTCAGAAGGCTGTGAAACAGTCCCTGTCATTATTAAAGGCTTAGAACTGACACATATGATCATCTACCTCTGTGTGTTCCACTCAGGCCTCCTCTTCTCCCTCCTGCTCTTCTCCGTCCTGGCAAACGGCTCGTATGGGTCTGCTCCTGCCGGCACACAGATATTCTCCTTCCCCGTCCTCAGCGCTCGGCTACTGATGCTCGGATGAGGAGCAGCAGCGGGCAGAGACTGAGGCGGCTGGAACTGCATGGAGGCATCTGGAGTCCGAGCGCTGAGCAGGAGAGACGGAGCTTCTTCTGCACACAGAGAGGAAAAAGGAAAAGATGCAAATGTTAAACAGCCTGGAGCCAAAAATGATGTTTTTATTTCCTACACCTGGATATGTATGATGTCACAGAGTGTGTGTCCTTAACATAGTGTAAAAATGAGCAGAAAAGGTCAACCTTAAGTAAATCTTCACATGAAAAAAAAAAAAGCACTATAAAATTAAAATAAATTATAAAGATATTTTTTCAGTCACATCGACTCCATTCTGACGCAGCACTGAAACGGTTCAGTGTCACCAAACAGCATTTATTAACGGCTCAGTGTAGGCGGAGTTCTACAGCCTGGTGTCTCCACAGGTGCAGCAGCAGAGTCAGAACCTGGAGAAGCATCACGTGTGTCACCTGTCTGAACAGCAGTGTCTCTGTACGAGCAGACCCAAGTGCTGGCATCCTCCAAACCTTCAGCCTGCGGGGGACCTGCTGAAAACACACACACACACACAATTAACATTAAGCAGGTAATACCAGCTGTCACCATGGAAACCAAAACCTGAAGCAGGTGTTTAACTGAGAGCTCAGAGTGAGCCGCTCTAAATGTTACACAGGAATAAATACACTTCTTTAATCAGAGTTCAGCATCAGTCATTAAACCTCTGTGATATTGATGCAGTCAGTAAGTATCAGAGGGGCTGTTCATCAGTTTCAGCTGCTTTGGTGTTTATGAAATTACCAACAGGTGCGCCAGAGGGGCAACAATGAGACAACCCCCCCCCCAAACAGGAATGGTTTACAGGTGGAGGATGCTGACATTTTCCCCTCCTCATACTGGCAGCATGAGGCCATACCTGGACCCTGCAGAGGCTGCACAGGCAGTCCAGCTCCTCCAGGATGACGCGTCAATACAAAAAACAGACTCGTCTGAATTTAGAGGGCAGTAAAGTTAGAGTCTCCCTCACCGTTGGGCTCCAGCGCCTTCTGCTGTCTGCCATCATCCCTGCTTTTTTTTAGCCGCTCTGCCTGATCAGCTGATCGCTCCTGAAGACGAAGAACACAATCAAAGAGCTGCAGTCAGGAGACATTAGGTGGGAGAATGTGAGCAATAAAGGACTGTGCAGCGTTTCTGTGTGTGTCTCTACCTGACCTTCTCTTTCAGTGTGTCAATCTTATACTGTCTCTGCATCATCTCCCTCTCCAGCACCACCCTCCTCTCTTCCTCCTGCTCCTCCCGCCTCCTCTCCGCCTTTTCTCGTTCCCTTTGCCGACGACGCTCCTCCACTTGGGCTTCGATGGCGCGCTAGTAGGACAAGATAAAGTTTAGGAAATCTGGGTGAGGATAACCTTCATGAGCTCTTCTCCACACCTCCTCCTACCTGCTGTTCAAGCTGTTTGAGCCTCCTTCGCTCTCTCTCCTCTATCTGGGCAGGGTCCAGCAGGGAGGTCATGGTCCTCTGAAAGCTATAAGAAGCACAGGAAAACAAACAAAAAAAAAAACTCAAATCAGCCGCTCAGCTACAGGACATCTGCTCACAGTCAAGTCTCAAGTCAGTGCTGATCGATCCTGTGTAAATATCTGATCAGAAGAAGGTGCCTCGTACTTGGTTCTGGTCGGGTATCCACGGCCCCTCTCCACGCTGGCTCCTGTGACACTCTGCGCTCCGCAGCTGCTCGTGGCGTCCCAGACCAGCGACAGGCTGGACGAGGGCTCCCAGTCTCCCCGCTCAGAGCTGCCAAACTGAGCCGGCGGCGGAGCTGACGGAGCGGCGGGCCGGATGGGAGGCCTCCTCTGCAGCGAGTCAAAGTGTGCGGCCCAGAGCTCGTGGTCCTCCGTCTGCACGCACAACACCGCCCGTCTCATGAGGATAAATGCAACCTCTCAAACCCACCTGCCCGATCCTCGCCGCGTCTCTGCCCTACCTGATTCTGCAGCAGCTTCTCTTGTCTCCTGCGTTCAGTCATCTCCTCCCTCTGACGGTCCAGCTCCTCCAGCCAGCGCCTCCTCTGCTCTTCTCTCCTCTCCACACTCAGCACCTCCTCCTCAATTGGAGTGACCTCCTACAGAGACATTTTAATGTTTTTGTTGCCTAAACTCATCCTCAGGTTCACATTCTACTTACTTTTTAAAAAAAAATTTTAACCAATAAAACATCTTCAGATTTAGTCAGGAGCAGCTTTAGAATTAATTAACTAAAATCCCATTTTAAAGCTCAGCAGGAAATCAGGACTTTTACCAAATCCAGTAAGAATAAAAAAAATACTGTTTGAATGAAGGCAGTTTCCTGTTAATTACAGATTTAACTGCTATGTAGAGTTGGAGAGCAGTATTTTATAGATGCTCTCTCTGTAAAGGACAGAGAGTCACAGGGTGGAGAAAGAATCATGGCTGCTCCACCTACAACTTAAAGAGCTTTTATTACCCCGAGTCTGAGGCTGGACCTGATGGCCGGCGGCTGCTCTCTGTGGCTGACCGAGCTCTGCACTGATAACACGCTGTGTGTGTCCTCCTCAGCCTGAAACACACACACACAAAGACTCTGACACACAATATAAACAAAATAACATTTACTAACTCAGACATCCTGCATAAACCTGTATTCTTTTTAATGGCCACTAGGGGGCGACAGCTGAGGTTGCAAAAAAACTCAGTCCTAAAGAAGTGGAAACGAGCCTCGGTCCCCGAGTTACAGCTCTATGATCATTTTTCTGAGTGAAACATTGAGTCTATTCTGTGGTTATTCTGAGGGTCAGACAGGGCTGGACTAGATTAAACTTTAAACTTTTTTAAATGGAGGATTATTCAGGGTTTTTGTAGGTTCTTAGTCAGACACACCCCTCAATCAAAAAGTGGATCGTTGGTATAATTTTAATCAGCAGTTTAATCCCAACAAAAATAATCAGTTTCAGTTTGAGGAGCAGCTCCCAGTCAGTGAAGAGTGAACCTGAGAGGTGAAATATATGTCGTACCTGCAGTCTGGCGGGAGCCGAACGCTGCTGCTTTAGGGCCACCTGCTCACCTACAACACACACACACACACACACACACACACGTCAGAATGACTCAAAAACAGTACAAAGGTTTTAGCACCAAATTTGCTTAAAGTACATAAAGTAGAAATACTCAAACATGCAATTCATTCATGTGCTTATCATTTGTCAGCTGGACTTTAATTATGTGTACACTGCTGGGTATCTATATTAACACAGCATCATGTATAGTACATTTCTAGCTGCAGAATAATACATGACTAAAGCTTTGGTGGTACGGACTTCATCTTTTGAGGCGCTGCTGTAATTCTTGGAGCTGCCGTATTAAGACCATATAAAGAAATGGCCACGATGGAGCAGAGCCTGTGGCATTCAGATCATGAGCTGTTGGTATTAATGGACTCAAAGTGTGCCAGGAAAACACGTTACAGCAGAGGCCAGGGGAGGAGGCGGGTCGGGCCTCGTGGACTTGGACCGCTCAGCTTTAGGCTCCAGTACAAGTTTGTTATACAGAAAACTTCATTAAAAAGGAGAATTAAAGAGAAATGCAACAATAATGAAACTCTGACAGCTGCACAGAGAGGCTGGTGTGTGTGTGTGTGTGTGTACCGAGTTCTTTCTTCCACTGAGTCTTCTTAGCTTCGATGGCTGCCTTGCTGTCTGACTGTCGCTCTTCCAGCCAGCTGAACAGACTCCCAGAGAACCTGAACAGCAGCATCGTCTTTAACCAACATGTTAAAAATGCAGATTTCTTTAACGCTCTTTGTTAACCAGAGATTACAGGAGGAAATGATGTTTGGGCTCTAATGATTGTGAGCAGCAGACATGAGGAAGTAGCTCACAGGTTTGGTCCTGACCCAGATGACATTACAAATGTCTAAATAATTCTTGGTGGGATTAAAGAATCAGCTAAGTTTCCAAAGTCGATTAAATTCTCTGTCATCACCGGCAGTGGGACAGCTTCCTCACCTGTTGTCCTTTTGTTGCAAGTTTCCCACTGAATCTCCTCCTCCTCCGTTCTTTGAGCAGCCAGATTTTGGGTTTGTTTGATTTCCTGAAAGAGGAAGAAGATGTGAGCTCAGTAAATTCCCCTTCAGTCCTTATCAGTGCACCACTATCAGCTAACTCTACCATCACTGCCTTCAATCCTGAGGTCCTCGGGGGGGTGCTGCATGTGACTGGGGGTCTGAACAGTGCTGACGATGTGCTGCAGCTGCTCATTGGTGAGACACACCACGCTGTCCTTCGGTCCTGCATCCCCACCGGCTGTCGTGTCTTTAATTCCCGGTTTTCCACTGTCTCGAGTCTTCGTGTTCCCCGCTTGTCCTGTTTTCTCGACGGCTCTCAGGGGCCCGAGAGAAGCACTGTGTTTGTGTCTGTCTGATTTGGCCTTCAGCAAAGAGAAAGAGAAAAATCAATGAATGCTGGTGACATTGTTGCAGGTTTACCTAAAGGCAACTGCTCTAATTAGAAACAGCTGTATATCTCCCGGTCCATCCCGGTCCTATGTGGCTGTGACCTGGCGGCAGTGACTGAAAGAGTCTGATCGTGGGTACGAGCTGCAGACAAAAGGTGTCTGAGTCATTCAGGAGGAGCTCAGCGTAGACCGGCTGCTCCTTCACATCAAAAGGAGCCAGTTGAGGGGTCCTGACTAGGAAAACTCTTGTAGCTGGTGTTTTGGGCATGTTTTCCCAGGAGGAGACCCCACGCTGGAGAGATTATGTCCCTCAGCAGGCCTCCGTCTCCCCACCCCGTAGAGCTGGATGAAGGGATGCTTAGACTGGTTCCCCAGATCCAAATAAAAGGTGAAAAATAAAAAATTTAAAGAATCCAAAAGTATGTGAACTAAAAAGTAACAACTGTAAACCAGCAGTGCAGAAATACCAAACATGAAAAACCCACTGTGCTGATGCTTCATCTGCTCCACTGTGTCAAATCGATGATCTGTGAACTTGATTTTAATTTTTTAGGAAGTGAACAAAGTCACGGGAAGGAAAATCCGGAACGTAGGACAGGTGGTGAGGGAAGATTGTGTTGGTGCAGCCAAAAAACTGCTGTGATCATAACGTGTTGTGTGCCAGCAGATGATGGCCCCACAGCTCAGATCCTTTCCGCTGAGCGTGCTCCATCAGACGCCTCAGGACATCTGACAGAGCGCGCTCAGAGGAAGTCTGTGCCGGCGGCCTCATCCCAGGAGACAATTCGCAGCAAGCCTGGGAATCGCTCCTGCTTTTCACCTAACGGGCTGCCGTCTGGTTCGGAAACTGCTCCGATCGTTGCCACAAACCCAGCTCTCATCGCGGCAACAATCCCGCGAGCAAAAGTCACATCGGTTTGAAACCGAAGCTGCCGTTTGCTCTCTGTGCACGTTTGAGGTCTGTGATGAAATTACAGAGCAAACGTGCAACAGGAAGAAAGCACGAGAGCACAGCTTCACCAAATTTATATCATTTCTTTAAAAATATCATTAAAATGAATAAAGTGGAGCCATAAATATAATATTGAAAAAACAGATCAATAAATAAAAAAATAAATAAAAAAAATACAATAAAAACAGGAAAAACTGTCTATAAACAGAAAAAACTATTTCAAAATAAAATAAAAATGTGGGCAAAAAACACAGAAAGCAGGTGAGACTCAGAGGGTCCCGCCCTGTCACCTTTATCCGTGAGTGGGACCAAGATGGACAGAACAAATATTAAAAACAAAAAAACAAAAAACTTTTTATCTTTTACTCCAAAGAAGTTTTGGAAAAGTAGGTGTGTCCAGAACATTTCCGGTATGCCTAACTAGACCCGTACCTTGGCCACCGCTTTGAAGACGCCCCCTTTGTGGTGATCACATGTCTTTGTTGAAGTCAAGGTAGCGCTCTTCCCATCAGTACTGGAGGTGACGGAGGCAGCTGCTCCTCCCGCCTTACTCCTGACCTCTCTGCGCCTCCCTGCCAGCTGTTGGCGGGGACGCTCCTCCCCGTGCGCGTCGGCCACGCAGGACGGCTGCCGGCAGCTGAGGATGCTCGCTGCTCTTGGCCTGAAGGACAGCTGAGGGCAAACGCAGCAGATAAGACAAAGATCGGAGAGTATCGCGTCTTTGTTATGATTGTTAGAATAATCAAACAGACGTGCTTCCATGAGACATCCTACCTTTGCTGGATTTTTATCAGCGCCTGAAACAGAAATGGGGCAGTGAGCAGGAGACAGGTGAGGACACGTCAGTTTTATATGGATCTGAATTTGAACTATTAATGATAAATTTAAAAAACTTGAATCCTAATAAAGTCATCTTCACAGTAACATTCAGTGACTGTTAACAGGATTACTCAAAAAGTGATGGATTTACATGGAAAAGCATTTTTCCCAGAAATAAGAAGTGACTACTTTTGGAGTCTGGACCCAAACTGAGGGACACAATTGAACATTTTAGCATCATAACTTCATAAATACAGATCATATTGAAAGACGAAATGTTGGTGGATGTAGTGTTGATGTTCTTAACAAATGGTCATAAACTGAGCCTGATCTAAAAATCCTTTTGGATCCAGTGACGCAATTCATGCACAGAGACAAAGCAGAAATCAAAGTCAAGATCACTAATTAACCGTCATCTAAGTGAGCGATTAATGAAGCAATTAATACAGAAGCTTAAACGTCTCACCATGATTGAGCAAAATCAGCTTGGGTTTCCCGTTTTCTAGTTCAAACAGCAGCCCGTCTCTGAAAAACAAAAGATTATTATTGCATCTGCGCCTAAAGAATTGGTTTCTGGGGTTTCAAATCTCCAAATCCAAATATGGGATCAGGATCACTGGATTAAAGATGGTCCTGGATCAGCAGGGTCCTCCTTTTTTTTTTCCCTTTTAAGAAACATCACACAATCTTATTTGTTTAGTTATGAGTCACTTGAGAACACACATCAGTACTCTAGATCTCATTATTCGGTCTAGGTGGGGGTGGGTGGTGTTTGCTCAGTAGCTTTGCCACAGCCACAGTTCATCCACTCTCCAACATTACCGGGTTTTTTAAAGGAGGTCTGAAGTGGATGTTTATTTCTTCATTAAAAAGACCCACTTCACAACAACTGGCCAAAACACAAACACTCTCGTGGAGGTAGGCGTCACTGACACAGTCTACAATCAAGAGCAACCTCCATGAATGTAAATACAGAGTTTATAACAAGGTGCAAACCACCGATTACACTCGAGGAGGAGGAGGCTGGATTAGACTTTGCCAGAAAACATCTAAAGAAGGAAAGGAACAGCTCATGATTCAAAGCATCCACATCACCTGTTGTTGGAGCAAATGTTAGGGCATGGGCAGGTATTCCTGCCAGTGGAGCTGGATCACTGAAGTTCATGATGGGACTGCTGAGAGACGCGGCAGGATACCTCTGAAGTGTACAGGGCTGTACGCTCTGCTCAGACTCAGTCAAATGCTGCAAAACTGATCGGACAGAGCTTCACAGCGCAAACTGATAACGACCTAGAACAAGCTGAATAAGCATCCCAAGATTTTCTTCAATGGCCAAGTCAGCCACCTGATTTCAGCCCACCAATCGGAAGACAAAGAGAAGCAAAGAAAAGAAAAGCAGAAACTGAAGCTGTCTGCAGGAAAGGCCGGCAGAGCATCTCAAGCGATGGAAAAGATTGAAAACAATCATTAAATTTAACATGATGTTAGTTTGCCCGATAAAATGATGTTAGTTTGACCAGCAATTTTATAGAGTCTGCAACAATGTTTAGAGGCACAATTAACACTGTGCACCTGCAGTCATGACTCCAGACCTTCAGTACCGGTTCTGTTACCCTCCAGTCTCAGGGTTCCTTTCCTGTGCTGTTTGCAGGGACTGCAGTCAGGTTTATGTGGACACTCTGCCCTCCTTTAACGCTACATTGTATTGGTGTTATTGGGCCGTGTTGTGTGCAGATTATCTTTGGTTTGAAGCTAAAATAATCCCTTCATTTCACTGCGACACATTCGCCCCCGTGTTAGCATAAGCTAGCTCCCGTTACCTTTAAAAGGAAGACTCACCCGAGGTTCATGCCGACAGAAGGCAACTACGCGTTTACCGAAGACCGTATAGAACCAGCCGTGGAAGATCTCAGATCAAACCTTCATAAGCGCTGTTATAACGCTCAGACCAACTACACTGCTAGTTCCTCTAAGTAGGTTCGTTGCTGGCGACGACCAAGTAAAGCTTCACTGATTGGCTAATTCCCCATCGTGTTTTAAATTAATAGCCAATCAAACGTCTTCATTAGAACGCTTTAAAAGATGTTGCATTTGCTGCAGTTGGGAATTTAACTGCATAATAGCACTAACCAGGCAAACTATACTAGTATAGCAGTATACTAGTATTACTAACGTTGTAGTTTGTTACTTCTATTTATTACGGTTATTACTAACTACTGTGAGATTTTTAATGGTCTACCACTTAAAAATAAAAATATCTAACTTTTCAAAGCGGTTATGAAGGCAACCCCTTGCCTTGTTTACAGTATATTGTATCTAAACTAATCTTTTTAGTCACTATTTCCCCAACTTGCTTACAGTATCACGAAATATTGAATCATAACTGCTGTAACAACATAATTTTCTAGATATGAAGTAAATAAAGTATTATAAACATCTCACTATGATACTGCTGGACTCCTGCCAATAGTCAGCATTCTCAGTAGTTCCTTTTATCCACTTTAAAAGCAGGTTTGTCATCACTGTTAGTGTAGCATCTGCAGTTTATTTATTTAGTTCTTTATGTTTTTACGTTTAAATAAGCTAAATCAATTATTAATTGAAGTGAAGTTACTGTAGTACTATTATTATTGTTGTTTTTGTTGTTTGAGAAGTCGAGAGGACAGAATGGGTTGTTTACATAACTGTGAGACAGGTATGTAAATATCCTATTCATAATAAATACCTCCTCCTAAATGCTGAAAACTGAAACCAAATGAGATCGTAGACAATTCCTGTGATTTCTGTAAGAGCCCATTCGCCACATTTCTTTTTTTGTTTGTTTTTTTCTTTGATTTAAATGAAATGTCTTTAACTATATACATAGCAAATACATTCAAATAGCATTCACATAACAGTATAAATATTTAAACATGTTAAGTATGAAAAACAGGCACAAAGTACCAGAGAATTTGTTATGATCTACAAAAACACCCAGAAAAAGGAATGTGTGATGTCTCTACAAAAAATCAGTAACAACAATAATAATAATATAATTTGATAAAATAAAATTTGATAAAACAACATGTTATGCTGCTGCTTCCACAAGATTTGGATACAAATGTTTTATTTACTCCATGTCTAAAGCTTTAAATATATTTAAGGCTTTAGGTGCCGCTGTATTTTAAAATATAAATGTACTTATAATTAAATATCTTGTATATGATTTCGCATATTAATTACTTTGACTTTAGGTAGGAATAAGACTCCTACTTAAATATAGCTTCTTAATTCTACATCAATTTTGTACATTGGATTTAAATTTCTTATGCTAACCCAACCCTCTGTGACACCCCATTTTAAAAATCCAGTAAACACCTCAGACCAGTTATGATTTTTGGCTTCCAGCATTATAAAAGTTTTATTCCTCGTGTTTCTCCCCCAGTGAAAGTTTGTAGTTTAGTTTAGTAACCCTGGGAAACACACAGCAGGAGGAAGTGGTAGAGGCATCTTTCCTCCGGGCCACAAGAGGCTGCGGTTCCAGCTGCGGCCTAAAGGTGGCGCTAACTCACTACGGTCTCGCAGATGAACCGTAAAATCCAAATAGGCTGACGTTAGCCTCCTCCTGGATGTTTTTCTCCGCCGTTAAAGAGTTTGGCTACAGGGGAGCGACATCCATCAGCCTCTCCAGTATCGGAAGCACTTCCACCGACCCCTCTGCAGAGTACGCGCCGCGAACGTCCTATGGTCCTGAAGGTAGGCACTTATCGTGACAGCTCGGTGCCTCTATGGCCGGAGACACTGCGTAATGTTAGCCCGCTAGCGTTAGCATGCACCGTCGCTCAGACGGCGGAGAGTCGGACCAGTGTTTCCCGTCAGAGTCCGACACCGGGAGCGTGGCTTAAAGAGGAGAGGACGTTTACTGAGACACGAGAATTATACAGCAGGAAGGCTTTTCTGAGCTCTGAGCCGTTTCAAAATAAGTCTGGCTGACTGAGCTAGCTAGCATGTTGTCAGGCTAAGGTCAAGAAGCGGTCCAAATCTGACAGCTAACGCTAACAAACACGGTCCCGGTTCTACTGACGGGCGGTGTAGGAGACGACCACGCCGATATCAGGTAACAGCAGCACAGGTTCTGGTCGCAGGAAACCGGGCTGCTGTCGCTCACAAGATCTCCGAGAAAAGGTGAGTGCCTGAAAGTTGGAGCAGCTGGACGTTAGCCCGGTGTAAATATGGTTTTCAGGGAGGCTGATTAATTCAGATGGGATGCTCAGTGTGACATACTGGGACGGGGTTGGTGGTAGTTTTGCTGCCTGGCATTTTGTGAAGGTATGGGCTTAGCTGTTGTGATACTGCTGCTCTACAAATGGCGACATTATTGGTAAATAAAGCGACTCATCGCTGCGCTGATGTGTGGCGCTTGTGCTGAGGATGCGGCGGTTACTGTGGCTCCGGTGCAGAAAACCGCCTCTTTTCTCAGGCATCAGTCAGCTGCTTCCAGCTATGACTGATGAGGTTTTTCTCTGCAGAGGTCAAGGGCATGTTTTCAGGGCTTAATATAGTTTTCTTAATGAAATTATATTTAATATATATAATAGTCCTGTGCAAAGGTTTGGAGCCACCCCTCATTTATTTGTATTTGGCTTCCAAGGACCCTTAGTTTTCTGTAATTCTTTTAAAAGGTGGTCTTGAGCAGCAGTTCTCCAAGATTTCTGAAGGTCTTTCAAAGTTTTTCTTTGGACATTGGCTGCTTTTTCACTCATTTTTAGTCCAGTCCTTGTAACTGGCCATTTTCAGAAGACTTTATATTTCTGTTAATTTTATTAACATTGACCTATGAATCATTGAAGCATGAAAAAGGCACCAGCTAAAGCGATGAATCAGTGTTGTTTCTACACATAGCAGACACCTTAGCAAAGAACCACTTGGTTACTGGCAGCCTTTTGCAAAAGCACATAAATTGTTACATTTTCTTTAGTTGAATCTATGAAAAATGCCAAAGATAACTCAGTTTGCCTGGCATATATCTGTATTTTTGTACCACCAAGGTGATTCGTGAAGCCAGATGACACATCAATTAGTTAAACTGCAGGAATGTCTTAAAGACATAAAGGCCTGGATGACCTCTAATTTCTTGCTTCTAAATTCAGATGAAACTGGAGTTCTTGAACTCGGCCCCAAAAACCTTAGAAACATGGTGTCTAACCAGATACTTATTCTGGATGGAATTACCTTCTAAAATTAGAAATGAGGGGTGGCTCCAAACCTTTGCACAGTACTCTAATGTTCTTATTCACAGGTGTCAGTCTTTGTAGGTTTATTTGTAATATTTAGAATTTGTTGTTAATTTTCTGTGAGCTTTACTCTTTTCAGTTTTGGTTCCTTTGCAGCAGCCTGATATGTGTGGATGGTTTGTGTTCATGTTCCAAGTGTTTGTCTCTGTATTTGCATTTTTTCCACACTGACCAGCAGCAGTTTCTCTTTTTATGAACTATCAAAAACAGGACCTGTGTCGAATTCATTTCCATTAAGGCACACACTGTGAAATGAGACTCACATCAAGGTCTAGACATATATTGTCTATTGATGTGCTTTAATTTAATTGAAAATGTTTTTCCCACACAGCCTTTCCATGTACAATTTGGTCCACAAAAATGTTACTTTTTTAGATTTATAACATTTAGTTGAGCAAAATAATGCACGATTGCTACCAGAACAAGCCTGAATATGAAAGCTACTTGCAATCTGGGGCCTGTAATAAAATCCAGTGGATTCTGATGCTGAGCAGTGTGACAGTATATCACAATAAATGTTTTTGCATAAGTAAGTCACATTTTAAGAGGAGTATATACAATCTAATGTGTTTAAATAAGACACAAAGAATAAAATACTACAACACCAAAACAATAAATAGTGTATTCTTACTCTTTGTGTTAATTAAAGCTGAGGCACAGGCTGCTTGTGTTACTTTTAGGGCTGCACAATAAAACAGTAATTACCGCAAAGTAACTTTCCTCAATAGAAACATAAGACCTGGTCAGTATTTGGCTGCTAGCACTGTTTCCATCCTTCAGAGTGAAGAGTGAAGGATGAGCAGAAATGAAAACAAGTTGTTGTTGTTTAAAGCTGAAAAATGTCTGAACTACAGAAACAGCACCTCTCTTGGTTATTATTTATTTTGGAGCATTTCTGCTCTCTTTTCTTCGTTCTGTGTGTGTGTGTGTGTGTGTGTGTGTGTGTGTGTGTGTGTGTGTGTCTGCCTGGCCGGCGAGCATTACCCAGCATGTTGTTTAGTGGTGTACTTTTACAAAATGTGCAGTTTATGTTTCACAGATTATTGTGTGCCCTGATGAAGTTACCTGGGGAGTAGGGCTGCAACTAATAACTATTATGATACATACCTGTCAAGTCTCCCGTTTTGGCCAGGAAAGGAAACTCCCATATTTTACCCCTCGGCCCCGCCATCCTCCCGTATTATTATTTTCACGTAAATTTCCCGTATTTTAATATGATAATTTGGAAAAATTATTCCTGACGCTCCGAACTGAATTCTGTCACTAGCCTCGCGAGAACTGCCACCTGCAGTAGCCTGGGTGTGTGGGGGGGGAGTGTGAAGCTGTGCAGAGACAAATTGGGAGAAGAGAAAGGTGAACTGGTGGAGTTACAAGTATGATTGTAATGCGACATAGACTATATCGATATAAATTATATTGACACGTTATATCGCGTATGGAAAATATATTGATATTTCTTAAAAACTTGATACATCGCCCAGCCATAGTACATACAGACATGTACTGTATACATACACTACCATCATTTTAATAAGATATTGCATATAACAGGACCTGCGAGTGAGAAGGCTGGACAGTTAACACATATGCTCCTCAGCACTAATAATGGCCAATAATGTAATCTCTACCATCATAAGCCATTTGAAAAGCCACAGAAAATTTGTGTCATGCATTAAATTCCGATTAGTACACCACCCAGCACTATCCAGACACACAAAGTTTACTGATTTGCTTAAAGCCTTTTCAGGTAGTTTGGTCCAAATCAAGATCAACACACAGCCAGTCAGCAAAGGTTTTTAATATTCAGGGAAAACGATTCATGGTCCTCAGCATGCCAGCTCAATATCTGTGCAGAAGGTTTCATAATAAAGTAGAAGATCTGTGAACTTGGGAGTTCAGCTGTAACATACAGCCCAGCCTTCTGCCATAAAACCTGCTGCACATAAAAATGAAACTATCTTTTCCAGCCCTTTGAATTTTTCTCAGAAACAAACTGCTGTAGTTGGATGCCTCTTTTTAGTTCAGTAACTTTCTGAAGCCTCTGTTCTCTGACTCTATATCGCTGCTTGTTTGTGGATTAAGTTTAAAAATGACGATGCAAATTACAGTCTGTGAAAACAAAAATTGTCTTGTGTCAAATGGATACACAGGCCTGCCTTAAATGAGTACTCATTCTCCAACCTCAGATGTCTGCTTTCAGCACCAACGTTCTTTTTTGGTCTGCATCCAGTTTAACTGTACAGGCCGAAATTTATTAAGAATGTAATTTGAGCGCTGGATTAAAACACTGAAAATAAAAGCTCCAAATTAAATATGGCAACAATAGTGATTGCTGTCACACTAATTAGATAACTGAGGATAATTGGAACAAAATCTACTACACCTGTGATTTCTGATGAGCCTAATTGCATGCACATGGATATGAAATTACCCGTGAACAAGGACAGCATCCAAGAAAATAAACCATAGCATGAATAAACTATGGTAACAAACACAAAAGGTTGCCCGATGAATACTGGGGGCAAATCTTTAGTCTGATGAGACCAAAATAAATGAGTTTGGCTCAGCTGGGCTCTAACCTGGCCAGGACCACCACAGTGAAGTGCAGAGTGAAGAATGGAGGTGGGAGTATAATGATGTGGAGTTGCAAAAGGTGTTGAAGAGATGACATTTCTAAATGGCACCATGAATGCTTCTGGACCAAATTACAAGCTGACAAGGGGGCTCCCCGTCACCAGAATCCCGGTAGAAGATGATGGCGAGTCGAAGCTATCCCGCTGAAAACATCTGAGAGAATGAAGACGAAAAAGAGGGCCAGACAGAAAGAGCGTCACAACCCCTCCAGCAAAGAGCAGAAGATGCATGGTAGAACATCTCTCCATAAATTTGCCTCTCCTGAGTTAAACCTATCTCAAATTTCAGACGGGTGATCAAAGTGACTACCAATCAGAGTAAATTATACTGTCATTAACATTTGAGGTGGGGTGGGTAGTTACCTAACTAACTGGAGTCTGGATTGTTCACTAGTGACCACTCACTGATGAGTGAATCACTTTATATAAGGATTTCCCAAAGAACTGATTGGTCAGGCGGCTGTTATCTCAAGCACACCCTGCTGCAGAGCAGTTTAGACCCACAGCACAAGTTACCATTGTGGTGAACCTGGTTAGGAACCCACCCTGAAGACTCAGAGTTAAACCTGAAGTTGGACTCGGAGTTAAGTCCCCTGATCCTGTTCCATAATCAGGCATGTGTGCTGTATGTTACACAGAGCCAGTTCACTAACAGAATATTAGAAACACATTTTTACCAATGCCCCGAGTTTAACCGTGACCTCAGTATGACAGGCGTATCAGCTGACTGAGGGACTGACATGTTGTGAGTTTCGGTCACCATGTTAACGCCACGGTCTTGGATTTGTGGTGAGAAAGAAGCCCAGATGGTAGACGTGTGTGGTCGGTGGTTGTTTTGACCAATGCGAGCTGACGTTTCTCTGACATCATACCCTGGCTGTGTGTGTGTGTGTCGCTCGGGAGCTGTTTGGTTGTGTTAGGGGATGCTGGCAGCAGCTGTGTGTGTGTATTTGTGTTTGTTCCCTGTTGCAGTTTGTGATTTTTGACACTGACAGATGTGTCTTTTGTTTTTTTCCCACGGGACTGCATGATACTGCTAAACAGCTGAATCTACTTCCTCTGTTCCTTCCAAGGCTCCTCGTGGCATCATCATCATTTATATCATATATCATTGTTCCCTCTCACTTCTATTTCACCGCACAATTATGCATATTGATCGATTGATTATCTGCTGCACTTAAACTGGGGTCTCTCTTTTAAAACCTGAACACTGATGGAAACCTTTTCCTGTTTGTGTGTCAGCAGTGTCAGCAGGACCAGACTCCGACCCTTATTTAGCATCGTTTAACCGAGTCATGCTACACTGCACTGATGCAAACATTCAGCACTAAAACACAAGCTGCTGACGTATGTTGAGGGTGCTGATGGTGTCTCTGTGTTGGATTTTGGGAATCTTTCTAGAAGATTTGTCCTCGTGGACCTCCTGGCACCAGATTAGGAGAGGCTGTGGTGCTAAAAATGACTGCAAAAGATTTTTAAAGTTTTGGATGAATGGATATTGTCCAGTGTGATGTCATCAGCTGTCTTTCTGGAATAATTTATTTGTTTGTTCTTACAGCTAATTAACTAATTGTTAGAGCTTATTGTGGCTATCTGTCTGGCTTTAATGGCTTTAGTTTTGTAATATGCAGCTGAAGCAGGGGGGCTCTGCAGTACTTCCATCTAAAAGAGTTGTATCCAGAGTTCACCAGCCACAGCCCAGCTAAACAGTAAAACATCCACTGACAGGAAGCACTTGTTTGTTGCTTTTCGCCTCTTAGTCCTCTCACTGTTTATCGGATCATATTTGTATTTCCTGGTTGAAGCCATTCATCTTTTCTTGTTGCTGTTATCTGGCCCGGGGCTGAGTTATCACAAGGCTAATGCAGCTTGGCCTCCTTGTCTTCCTCATCTTCGTTCTGCAGGA
>VUQJ01014394.1:24395-36556 GCA_015108635.1 Andinoacara biseriatus
CCCCCCCCACACACACACACACTCTTTGAAATAAGGAAGCTCTAGCCTAGTGTAGCTTACAGTACAGTAAATAGCTGCCAACATCAGTTAGCCTGCCAATTTTACATGACCCCACATTATTAGCAACCTGCAACACTGGATGGAAATGCTACAGGGACTGGGGTGGATAGATAGATTGAACTTGGCTGCAAATAGAAAGTGGGACGAGTGTTTGCATGGCAATAAATCTACATGAAGGCGATGATGCCAGCGCAGTGATGAGAGCCTCCTTTGTAAAAAATATCTGAAGATCAATGGCCTCCCAGTGGCTGTTCACAGGGTCTGTACAGCAATGGAGAGAAACCCGACCACCTTTATAGTTGCACTCACAGCTATTAGTCTGTTTACTAATTACCAATTAGGATTTGGTTGCACAAGCAGCATCATAGCTCCTGAAATCAAATTACCCCATGAAAACACCCAGCGCACAGTCAAGTGATAGATCATCTTGTGCGGTCTTACGCCGATCTGAATATCTAATAGGCTAAATTAAGTTTACAAACCCACTTAACTTTTCCTCACTTGTGCGAGTTGTAAGAAGGTTTGTTGGGTTACATTTTGAACTCTGTGCGTGATTCCAGTTGAAAGGGCTGCTAATGTTGGGTAATGGATACCCTGATGTGTGATCATAATAGATATCCCCTAGTTCATACAACCCAGCTGTATAATGAGGGCTACTCTACTGTACCATACCTCCTCGAGCCTGTCTAGCTCCCTAATTAGGAGCAAGCTTTGGTGACTCGTGCACGTATGTGTGTGTGTGTGTGTTGCATTTCACCCAATGTAAAATCTAATTACCGATCACACTGTGTCTGACAGGATTCCACTGAATCGGAGGTGTAATTGCGCAAGCCCGCGTGTAAATGTCTCTTACATTAAAATGTTAACGATATCATTTAGCATCTGCGGGGAAGAGCAGAAAAGCCCTCAGCACCCAGATGTAGGTGTTTGATCATGCGTGCAAAGTGAGGTTGTAGTACATCTGGCGGGGGTTTCCCTCTCAGAGAGGGTTCTCAGTAGAGAGGATGTTTTTAATTCACTCAGCACCTGTCAAAGTGACATGTTATATTACTGGGCTGCACTGCACAGGTACTGTAGTGGAGGAACTGGTGTAAAAGCTTTATTTGACAGTTTAAAACAGACTAAGTCACAAGTGAAGCACTTCTGCTCTTCTGTGCAGAAGTGGTTTTCTGGTGATTCCGTTTCAAAGAAGTTTGGAACACCCCACTTATGACAAAAGACACTTTCTGCATGATGGTCCTGCAGCTCTCTTCCTGATGCAAAAGCAAAAAAGTGGAAATGTACAGTTAGGCACTAATTCTGATTTAATTAAACACTACCAAGGTGATAAATGTGGCCAACCAATCAAGTTCCTCCTCCTTCTTTCTGCTGCTTCCATCTCCTCCTATTCCTAGCATCCTATTCTCTCACACCAATCCTCTGCATGTCCTCATTTACTACTTTCGGGAATCTTCTCTGTGGTCTTCCTTTTTATCTTGTGACTGGCAGCTCCATCTTTATCGACTTTTGTCCAATAAATCCAGTATCCCTCCTCTGCACATGTCCAAACCATATCAGCCTTACCTCTCCTTGTCTTCAAAATGCTCCACCTGAGCTGTCCCTCTGATACACTTATTTCTAATCCTGTCTGTCCTGGTCACTTCCAATGAAAATCTTAGCATCTTCAACTCTCCAGCTCAGGCTTCTGTCTTTTTATTAGTGCAGCTGTCTCCAAACCATACATCAAAGCAGGGGGCCATGAGCCAGTGTACTCCTAGTGTCGGTCCCGAGCCTGGATAAAACAAGAGGGTTGCATCAGAAAGGGTATCCAATGTAAAATCTTTCAAACATGTGGATCATCAAGAATGAAACAAGGTACTTACATTATAAAAAAAATACACAACAGCATCATTCAATAAAAAAAAAATATATCCTGATTCTTATCTTCACTGGAGTTTGGTTGATCCCAGTTACAAACACACAACTTGTTACAGAGTCAGCTATTGCATGCTGAGCTGAAGTAGTAGTTGACAACGTGGGTGGATCTCTCCAATAATTTTATCAGTACTCTATATTGTACTACTGTACTGCATTTTGAGATGAGGCCTTTTCAGTCTTGATATGAGAAAGTGTTACTAACCAACAGTGACATGATCAGCACAGCCAGAATGTACAGAAAGAAATATATGTGTTAATACAACAGTACTTTGTGGCAAACTGTTAACCCAAATAAGTTAACAGCAGTCAAATGAAGATACTTAAACCTTTTTGCTACAGTCACACAAAGGAAAACATTGACAGGAAACTGCAGCAAGACCAAAACTGCTGCGACTGTGTGCAATGAACTTGCCACCTTGTTGCCTTTGAAATGGTTGCTTCAAGGATGGGGAACAGGTCTGCAACCACTCGCAGTCAGCTGCTGTCTTCAAAGCAACTTGGACAGAATAAAATGTCTGTAATACAGAGTCAGTCTGCTTTAAGTTTGAATGGGGTCAAGTTAGCAATTACATGCAATCTCTTTGGGATAACATAGGGATTAATTATGGAAAAATTGCTGAAAAACACAGATCTGTTGTTGTCTGTTGCAAATCTGTTTTTGTCTATATACACAAATTAAACAGAAATTCACATTAACAACTTACATTCAGAGTCTAGCCAGAACCACATAGATTTGAAACAAAATTTCAGTAATTCCTCCGTAAATAGTGATGCAGTTGCAGCAGGATCACAATTTAACTGCAACCTTGCTTTTATATAGAAACACAACTAGAATGAAGTCTCAGTTGAATCTTATTTTTGCAAAAAGTCCACCGCCCTCTCTCCCGGGTCTATCCATACTTGCACATGTGCATCATCTGGACCAGATGCCTTCCCACTCTTCACTTTGTCTCAGGTTTTTGCCTTTCTTGCTTTTTTAGTGGCAGATTGAACTCCACACTGCACCAGTAGGTTTTTTAATGAGTCACAGCTGAATTGTGTTCATCAGAGTCAGATTGATTGTAATGTGTTGGCAATCTGACTGTGTTTATAAATTAGACTGCAATTATTTGCAAACCTTTGCCAATCTTTCTGAGGGTGATTAAAGTTAATCTGAATTAGACTGCAATTGTTTGGAGACAGGTTGCCTGAAACCAGATGACCTTCCAATCCCCTTGCGATCCAAAGTGGTAACACAGGTGAAGATTCTTACATGAGTACATGACAAGCTGGTTCCTGCAGCCATGTGCAATTGGTCACTGAAAGTAAAAAAATTCAATGCGATCACTGGGCAACCACAAATTTTCTTTAAAATTTTAAATTAAAATGTTACTTTATTGTCAAATATTTTCAGAATTTAAATGTTTGGATTGCATGATGAGACAATCTCCAAGCAGCCTGATGTTCCTGCAACTGCAACTGCACATAGTATTCAGCAAACCTCCCACACGTGGCCTGCAAGAGAAAAATAATGACTAATTGAAGAGATGGATAATTCGAATAGTGACCAAAGAGCCCAGAACAACTTCCAAAGAAATTAGAGGTGAACTCCAAGGTAAGGGTACATCGATGACAGGTTCCACCTGACTGATTGAGCCAAAATGGACTTACTGGAAGACAATCAAGGAGGACACCACTGTTGAAAGCAAATAAAAAAAAAAGAAGTGAAACTGGAACTTGCAAAAATGCATATTGACAAACCATAAAGCTTCTGTGAGGATGTCCTTTGGACAGATGAGACAAAACTGGAGCTTTTTGGCATCAATCACAATGCACATCAGCTCGATCTTCACAGATGCAAAAATGAAGCATACAAAGAACTTTGTACCTACTGTGAGACATGGAGGAGGCTCAGTTATGTTCTGGGGCTGCATTGCTACATCTGGCACAGCATTAATCTGCACAGGGCACAATGAAATCTGAAGAGATTTGAGCCATTAGGGGGAAAAATGTGCTTCCCAGTGTCAGAAAGCTTTGTCACATGGGTCCTCCAACAATATAATGACCTGAAACGCACAGCTAAAAACACCCAGGATTGACTATGAACAAAACAGTGAACTATTCTATGATTCCCTGCTCTGGTGAGCATCTGTGGAAGGAGCTAAAACATGCAGATGTGGGCCAAAATATCTGTTGACAGGTGCAGAAGTCTCATTGAGAGTTACAGAAATTGCTTGATTGCAGTCATGTCCTCAAAATGTTACGCAACAAAATATTAAAGGTACCATTATTTTTAATCCAGGCCAGTTTCATTTGTTTAATTGTTTGTTTGTTTTTTAAAATAATTCCGCTGAACCACAATTCAAAAGCAATGTCTGATTTGCATTAGTTATTTTTCAGTAAATTTTTATTTTTATTTTTATTTTATCAGTTTCAAGTTATTTCATTGACCAATGTGAGTTTTTCTTTCTTTAACAGAAGGGCACCAACAATTTTGTTTATGCCTGTATCTCCTCCGTAACGAGTGGCCCAATCTCAATGAAATTTTGCATGAACATGCCACTCAAACAGCAATTATCAACATCTATATGTTTTTTTTAAAAGCATTTATTATACATCCCAATTCTTTTGCCTTTTGTATTCGTCATCACCCTGCCAATGCCGTGCTATGTTCGCTGTTTGTGGAATTTTGTTAGAGCCACCAGTAAATATGGAATGAAGAATTTGAAAAGGTGCCGCAGGCGTTTGCTAGTACTTTTTAATGGAGCTTAATTCTCAAAAGGCTTCAAGTTATTAAGGCATAGTTTATTCAGAAAGGAAGGAAATTTTTTTGGGGGGGGATTACAGTGCTGTTTTTGAGCTGGTATTGAATTCTAACTTCAGGTAACTTGCTTTAGTTTTTCTGTCTGCTGCCAGTCAGATGTATGCCTTAAATAAGTATTATCCTAAAGATGAGATTATTATTTTTACAAGGTTGCCTGAGCTTTTGTGACAAAAAATGAAATGCTGTCTATAGTTCATTAGAAATAAAAATTCTATTCTGCTACCTTGTATTAACCTTGTTCCTTTTTTTTAAAATTCCTTTTTAAATGTGCTGCTATTTTGCAAAAGGAAACTTGGTTTTGAAAAATTTCTTTACAAACAGAACCGGGTACTGTTATTTAGTGCTTCTGCCAAATATAAAGACATGCATTTTAACTTGAGCTTGAAATAAAACAGAGTTTATGTGTGCACGCATGCCAGTACTCCTTGTTGGGTCTCTTTGGTGTGTGTTTGTGTGTGTGTGTGGGCCCATTGGACTGTATCCCACCACAGTTTTTGCCCACTGTGGGAGACAGGTGGTGAAGGTGTGATGAGTTTGCTATCCATCACCCCTAGAGACAAACAATCACACTGCACCTCATAAATACTGCCTCTTAATCCAGTCCTCCACATACCAGGACCAGGAATTGAACTCGACACACTTGGTACCCCAAGGCCGAATTGATTCCCCTGACTTTGGCCTTAGCATGATGCATGTGCCTGATGTATTGTGGCTCACCAACTGTCTACCAGCCTGTCTCTTTCTCTCCAGTGACGCCTCTGAGCTTGGCTTTTCATGGACTCCCCTTGTATATTCATATCTGCATTTCAATCGGCTTATTCAAGACTGCATTTCGAGAAAATATTTCCCCATCCAGTTTGTCTCGGTGTCTCGGTGTCTCATGCTCTGTCGTCCGAATATTAAAGTAGGCTAAGGAATAACGGAGGAGGCAAAGCTGGATAGACAGAGTGACAGAAAGACAAATGGGTCCAGCTTGGTTTCTTGACACTGCTCCTTATTTTTAAACCTGGCACAGATGCTAAGATTTAAGACCAAGTTAGTGGTGGTTATTTTTAGCTGGCCATTTTTAAAACGCTGTCATCTTGTTTGTAAGGTGTGTGAGAATGTGTGCACGTGTGCAAGATGTGTAAAATAGGTGCTTTATTCGTGTATTTGCTAGTGTTTATGTGAAGTGCCTATAAATATGTGTGGGAAGGCTTTACAGAGTGTGTTCTTGTGTGCATGCAAACCAGTGTGTGCTTGAGTTTAATTGGGAAGCTGGGTGGGTGGGTTCAGGGTGTGACATGGAGTGGAGCCACAGGAGTCTGATTTATGTCCTTCCAGCCACTCATCGATTCCTCGGCCTGGTGTGAGACTGAGTGCATTGTCAATAATCTTAGCACTTTGTGGTATTCCTAGAATTCCCAGACCTCCTCTGCTCAGACCAAGGTGTGATGCTGCAGTAAGCCATCTTGTCCAAGACCAAATAAGAGGACGCAGGGCCTGGCTGCAGTGCATTTGATTGTAGGGTAGTGTAGCAGTGAATAGATCATTTTGCTGTGGTTGTGCTGTTGAAGAAAATAGAGACTTGCCCCTATTGTTCGTACAAAGGGGGGTAATTTGGGCAAAGCCCTGCATGGGTCCCTAGAAGGATGTAGCAGTTATATACCGTATGTGTTTTTAAGCGTCCCACAGACACTTAGCAACACATAGATGAGCTCTATTATGTATTACTCTGTGTCTCTATCTAGACCATCCATCCCCACAAGTGATTATCCTAATTACTGTTTGATCAGATGATTAAATTAAAACTCGATTCATTCAAAGTACTAAATGCTCAGAATACATTTGTGTCTCCTTGGCTTCACACAGCATGAGTGTCCTAGCCACTGGAGGAAAGGATGACCGGAAAGGAGAAGGAAGAAACTGTACAAAACTGCCTCTTATTTTATTCAGGCAGTTGCACAGAGGGAAACGAGGACTGTAATAAAGCAAGCCAGGGGGCTGAGGGGGAGTAGAGGAGGAATGGAGAGAAACAAGGAAAAGGAGAAAATAAAGATGTGTGTGTCTGTGAGTGTGAAATGTGCGAGTATGGTGGGGGTGGGGGTGCTGAAAGGAGCCCAGCTGTGGTCCCCTAAGTGTTGAATAAACATGCTTGATTTAGGGAAATGGCTGTGATAAATGTTTAATATGATAAGTCCATAAAGACGGTCAAATGAGTCTGGAGTATTAAAATGAGTACAGCACGCAGCAGCAATCACAGCAGCTTTGGAGGAGGAGCAGGAGGAGGAGGTGGTTGGAGGAGGGGGTGGGGGCCACATAATGGCAGGGAGAGCTAACAGGATGAGAGCAGCCAGCTGCTGTGACATCACCATTAACACACTATACCAGCTGCTGGTCACAGACAAAACAGGGACAGTGGTGCGTGTCTTAAAAGGGCAACCGAGGCAATAATGGTATTATTACCTGTGCAATATTTGTAGTAATAAAATCACAAGTGCAAAGCACTTCTCAATACAGAGTTCAAAGGGGCAGCGAAAAAGCTAATAAGGACACTGCAATCAGCTGGAAGACCAACGAGGGCTTAAACTGTTCAAAGTGATGGCTCATTAAAAATACAGAAGGGGGGGAAAAAAGCAGGCAGAAGAGGAAGAAACCTAGAAGCATCTGTGACATTGAGTGCAAGCATCACATTAGTAAACATATACCAAAATGTTGATGCTGAACTTATCTGCAAATTGTGTTCACTGGCAACAAGTTTGATTTGTTTTTCCTTCTGTGTCATCTCCCGCAGAACAAAGTTTGCTCATTGTAACTGCTTCCTTCTGGCTATGTTTAGACTCAGAACCTGCATATTTTCCTCAGAGCTAATATCGACAACAAGTTTTCTGTGGTCTCGATTTAACTGTCTTTGCAGTCTAATCAAAGAAGTGGGTTATTTGAGTTTGCCAGTGCTTGTGTTGTGAAATTAGCTTTAGTCTCTAAGCAAACAGAAAAAAGTTTCCTCTGTCAGTCTTGCGCAGGTGTGCCATGGTTACCTAATAGTTTTAGATGGCACCAATGAAATGGCAAACCCTGAGAGCCAAAGGCTATCTGTGTCAAGTCAATGTCTTCAGAAGCATCTCATATACCCCTACGAAGCCTCCTTGGAGCTCCTTAGGTGCCATCTAGGTGGACAGTAATTATGATAAAACACCAACAGCAGCAACTTTTCTGAAGGCCCTTAGCCTTAATGTTTGGTGACATAATAAGGTTGCATGTCCAGTACGTGTGATGTCTGCTCGGCCAACTGAGACTGGGCCTCTGCAAGGCTGAAAAGGCATCTGTTCGATGAGAATGTTGCTGCTTAATCGTGTTATCAAGAAAGACAGTGTATGTTGACCATTAGATTAGTTTGGAGGCAATCTG
Organism: Andinoacara biseriatus; assembly: GCA_015108635.1. NCBI lineage: Eukaryota > Metazoa > Chordata > Actinopteri > Cichliformes > Cichlidae > Andinoacara > Andinoacara biseriatus. Next base: position 32,563 of record VUQJ01014394.1, read on the forward strand.
ATTATATCCAGTAAAGGCTCAATCAAACCTGTTTAAGAATACATACAGACAAGCTTAAAGGGCAAAAGTTTATGATGTCTATTTTGACAAAACTGGGCCTGACTGTTCAATATAGTCATGATCATACATGTAAATATAGAGTCATAACAACAGACTGCTGCATGAAGATGGACTTGATTCTTCAAAAGATTCCTCTGTTGTTATGTCTGTCTTGTTATTTCTTTTTTTTTTTAAACTGTGGTTGTAAATATACAGTCATGGTAACAAATAATTATCCCGTCCTTTCAAATATAAGGCTTTCTTGTATCAGACCATAATGAAAACATCTTGTCCTCAGCAGGTCTCAAGATGAGGTAAATACAACCTCAGATGAACAGTGAAACACAACACAATATACTGTGTCATTATTTATTTAACAAAGAAGTAGGCCAAAATGCAGAAACAGTGTTTGAGAATTAAGAATTAAGTGCTTCCATAGAAGCGAGGTAGTGCAAATCAAATGCACTTGATTAATTGTTCATCAGCAAATGTGAGCACCTCTATAAAAGCTGAAATTTTCAGGTCTGGAGCATTCAGGTGTGATGTTAACGCAATACTAAGGCTGAGCAATATCAGTAAGGATCTTAGAGAAGCAACTGCTGCTAAACATCAAGCTGGGAAGTGATATAAGGCCATTTCCAAACAATCTAAAGCCCATAAATCTACAGTAAGAACGAGAATTCACAAGTGGAGACAGTTGCAAGTCTTCTCAGGAGTGGACATCCCAGCAAATATACCCCAAAGCCAACTAAAAAACTGTATAAAATTCAAGAGCTATATCTCAGACTCTACAGGCTTCAGTTAGCATGTTAAATGTTATAGTTCATCATAGTACAATTACAAAATAAACGGACACCTTGCAGTCTGTGAGTCAACTATGAGCTCCTCTGTATACCAGTGTTGTAGACTTGACAGAGGATCTACTTTCTTTTTACCGTGACTGCAGGCAAGCAGAAATTTCAATCAAGAAATGAATAATGCTACCTGTATTTTATAAGTGACTGTGTATTAAAGATGGACGCACCCACCACCATCCCACCCAAACTGGGACATGTTGTGCCTGCATGTGTGCTGAGTCTGCAGGGATAACTGTAAATGAGAAAAGCTGAAAATAATTATTTGAAAGCAACAGAGAATCCCCGAGACCCTCGCTGCTTGCATTATGTCCTGCTTTGATCATCACCGGTGTCTTCTATTTGATTTTCACACAATTAAAAACATTTCCACCAAAATTCAGAAACTAAAGTGTCCGATGTATTAAAATTAAGAGATAAAAAAACATCATTATTATTATTATTTTTTTAAGATTTTAGACTGTTTTGATAACAGCTCATGTTTGATTATTTTATGTAACATGGAAAAAACTACTGGGCTATATAGTAAACAAAAAACTAAATGCTTCTTTTTAGCAGTACTGTATTACTTTACATAGCACACCATCAATGTTGCACCGTGTGGGAATAAATCACCCATAAAATATATTTATAACAAACAAGTCTGTGCCTGTTTGTCAAAAGGATTAGCATTAGCTTTCTATAAATACACAGTTTTTATTCATGTTAATTGGGTTGAGGAGACGCAATAGCGCAGTGCTGCTCTCCTCAGGTCTTGGTAAAATAAGAAAATTATTTTAATTAACAGGTAAAACTGCAGGTGTTGAAATCTTAAATCAGCTGTAATAAGTTCCGTCTAATTGGAGGGGCTGCCGAGATTTCCAGGATCACACAGTGAAATCCAACTCTTTGTAAATATGCAGTGAATATATGCGACACTTTCAAAGTAATGCGTTTTTTTTTTGTTTACTTTCTTACAGATGTGGGTTTCCCTCTGCCTTCCAGTGTGCTTGTTACATTACATGGCAATATTAGATTTCTGCTAGCGGAGGTTTTTTTTCATCAGCAGCAGCAGCAGAGGGAGCTGCTATAGTTTGCTACGGTATAATCCCTCATCAGATTCACTCGCACTCATCATCATCAGCAGTAGCAGCAGCATAATTTAGACATCAATGTCTTTATTGCTTAGTTATACTAACTGAGAAGCAGTTCAGGGTCTCTGGCTTCCCCTTGATGAGACAGCCAGCCACTCTGGCCCATTTAAGACATGAAAATAGAGCGGGGAGGAGGAGGAGGAGGCTCATCTGCTGTGGGGGCCTCGTTTTTAGAGTTGCCCGCCCCTCCTAGACATCAGAGGACAGATCTGTCGGTGTGGATCAGCAGCTTGCGTACAGCCAGCCCTTTCTGTCACAGCCCTGCTTAATATTCATGAGAGCAAATTGGAATACAGTCATTTAACTTCCATGCATGGTGTATTGCCTCTGGGCAGATCAGATCAGTGGGAATGCTTACTCACACTGGACTCCCTGGCCCTGGCTGGTTATCATCTCCCTGTATCAGAGCTCCTAGTTAGTACATATTACTTTAAAGTTCATGGACTTTGATATGCAGAAAAACTTTGGCGAAATGTGATTTGCAACCATGGCAATCAGATTAAATGAAAGACAGTATACCTGTACAGTGTATTTCAAATTTGGGTCATCTACAGGTCAAGGCCCTTATTTTTAGCTGTCGTGAATAAAGCTTGATCGAATGCTTGAGCATTGCCTACATCACACTAATGCTGCACAGAGTAGGAATTTGTTAAGGTTGAAAATTGCTTCAGCTGTTAGTGTTGAATGTGAGTGAGCCAGGTATGATCTCCACATCCCAGGCAGACATGCCCTGAGGGCACAGAGCAGAGCGTTGCTTTAATTACCCAAGGTTCCTGCTGTCACATTGTCACCGTGAGGTACCTGGTGCCACGCTACCATGCAGTGCTGAGTCCCCATGCTGCGGTGGCGTTGACAACTCAGACAATGGATCTGCTCGCTCAACAGATGCAACAGTAGTGCCCCCTGAAATATGGGAAGCCGAATCAATCCCACTCTCTCTCTGATTCTCTCTTTGCCCCTTCTTGTTTGCTTTCTGCTGTGCTCTCTTCTTCACATGTCAGAAAGAGTTCATGGAAAAAGGGAAAAAAGAAAAGCTAGCAGCTGCATAAAAGATAGAATATGTTAGTGTAGAATGAGAGGTCCCATGTGGCACCGGGACCATTCATCTTAACTTGCGAGGACACATGAAAGAGGAAAACATCACACAAACTCCAAGTGATTTTAACATGCTTTGAGCATGTGTCTGACTAATAATAATGAAGCTGTGAGTCCAGGATTTCCGGATCTGTAGAAACAGCCACTTATTAAACTCATCTTTAACTACTTATTTGCATCAACACTGATTCACTTACTTAAATCAAGGGAAACCCGTTGCTCTGCTGAGGATGTTCACAGCCTGTCAACTGATCAGTCCTATTGTGGGAAAGAGCACAGTTGTGTGATCATGAGCCATAGGCGTTGTTTGTTTTGTACAGTAAGACTGTAGGAATGTTACTGATTCTCTGAAACATCATCAAAAGGTCAAAAGCTCAATAAAGAGATTTTTGTAATAAATTTTCATTTTATACTTTTTTACATTGTGCAACAAATGAATGTGTAGTTGTGTTTACATATCCATATGCAGTTAAATGCAGTATATGTGTACAGCCCTATACAGGTAGGTTTTACTTTATAAACCACAACTGTTATTAGCATCAATTCAATTAAATTTTATTTATATAGCGCCAAATCACAACAAACAGTTGCCTCAAGGCACTTCTTATTGTAAGGTAAAGACCCAACAATACTGCAGAGAAAACCCAACAGTCAAAATGACCCTCTATGAGCAAGCACTTGGCGATGGTGGGAAGGAAAACTCCTTTTTAACAGGAAGAAACCTCCGGCAGAACCAGACTCAGGGAGGGGCAGTCATCGGCTGCGAGTGGCTGGGGCTGAGGTGGGAGAGAGGACAAAATGGTGTGGAAGAGACACACAGAAACACATTACCCCCCCCCCCCCCCCCCCCCCCCCAAAAACAAAGGGGGGGGG
>VUQJ01014396.1:18610-32045 GCA_015108635.1 Andinoacara biseriatus
TTGTTGATCATCCTGTTCTCTTATTGTTATGTTTAGAGAGAAAATAAGAAAAGCAGATGAAACACTTCAGAATCTGTAATTTTAATGCATTTAGCAGTTTCAAGTAGCAGAAAATTACCAGTTAATGACTGCATCTAAAAAGGCTTATAGTTTTGATTCTTCTCCACAATTTTTGTCCTTTATCTCTATTTTTACGCAGTTGTGTTTAAGTTTCCAGATGGCTAACTGCGGCACTGAAGTCTCGTCTCAAGCGATGTGTGGAGATATGCGAGATCGGTCCCTTTGTCCCTGTGTAATTTCACATTTCCTGTTGATTCTGTGCCCGTTTCTTCAGCAGCGCTCGCTGCCGTGCTTTCACCCCTGTCGGGCAGCTTGTCAGACAAACGCAGCAGTTTGACAAGTGCACCTCTCAGCTCCTCCTGAACACAAAGACTGTCCCCCGACTGGCAGCTGGATGGAAAAGATGATGATTATGAGGGTTCTTTAACCACCCAGAGTGAAACTAATTGGCAGTGATGGGTGTGTTAATTGCGGTAGATGAGGCGGCAGCAGGCGTGTCTGAGTGTCTGACGGGGGAGGCAGGAAAAGTTGAAGAGGGGGGTGAAAAAATACCACTGAAGCGAGGTCTGTGGACCATCTCTATATAAGTTCTCCCCTCTTTTCTCCGGGGTTGATTGATGGATGAGAGCAGAGTGGTAATATATTCATTGTGGTAATTAGTGAGGAAAAGAGGCCGCTTGTTACATGGTGCAGGAAATGTAGGCCACCCCCCTTCTCAGTATTCATCTCTCTCTCCAAATCCAGGGCGTTTCCGCTGAGACTAGGGCCTCCTCGCATTTGGCCCGGCGATGATTGAAGAGGGTAGAGAGGCTACTGCATGCATATGTAATCATAAGTATATGAAGTGCAGCTCTTTTTCTTTTCACCTACATGAAGGCAGAGAGTGGTGGCGGATGCGTGCAGGGAGGTTTGTTTAGAACAAGTTCACCTCATCACCAAAGGCAGAGTGAGTCACTGAGTAAACTGGAGAAATAAATAAAAATACATGACATGTGCCACACTGCTCACCGAGGAGCTCCTACACTGCAAAGAGCATGTCACTTTTCAGACGGTAAGCAGAAATCGGACATACAGCTGTCGTACTGCTTTTACCTTCTGAAAAAAACAGATTCACTCCTGACACAGAAGTTGGACGTCAGCGTGTGTGTGTGTGTTGGAATCAGATGCTTTACAGTGATGCCATTTAAACGAGTGTCTTTTGGCCGACAGGTGACTTTGCGGTGCTGCTGAAAGCCGGGATGACGGTGAAACAGGCTATTGTCTACAATCTGCTGTCCGCCCTCATGGCCTACGTTGGCATGCTGATTGGTACAGCTGTGGGCCAGTACACGCACAATGTCACCAACTGGATCTTCGCCATCACAGCTGGCATGTTCCTTTATGTAGCTCTGGTGGATATGGTGAGTTGGCTGAGTGTACTCCACAGCCCCAAAGTGATAATTGTCCCCCAACTCTGTCTCCTCTCCCACACACGGGCAGCCGGTCGTATTCTCATTGCCTCCTGATCTGCAATGCTAATCCCAAAAAGTCTGTTGCTTATCCCAACTGGTTACTTTGTCTCTTTTATAGCTGCCAGAAATGCTTCATGGGGACAGTGAGGACCACAAGCGCTGCCAGCTGGGACACTTTATCCTACAGAACCTGGGCATGCTGACTGGGTTCGCCATCATGCTGCTCATCGCCATCTTCGAAGACCGCATTGTTTTCGATTTTGGCTTCTAGTAGAGGACAGAGGAAGCAAAGGAGGGGAGAGCTGGATGTATCAGTGTTGTTCTTGGCCTTAACTTGCTCTGTTTGCAATGTAACGGCCCAGTCTTGCATGCAGCGTGTCTCTTTCATGGCCTGTGCCTCCATTCCAAACATGCTGCCGTAGCTTATGCATATCTCATGACTCTGCTAGTGGTGTTTATACTCTGCTCCTCCATCACTTCTCCTCTGTCAGTTCCAATCTGTCTGCTCCCTGTGAAGCAAAAAGAGGCCGAATGACAGAAGAGCAAAGCTGTGCCCGAACCAGGACTCCATTTCTTTAAAAAAAAAACAAAAAAAACCCAGAACAAAACAAAAATGCTGTAGATAGTGAGGTGGTACAGGGTGTGTGTTCATACAGAGAGGCAGCTGTCACGGCCCAGCAGCTCGCCGCCTATCCATCATCACCTGTTGTTAGTGTGTTGTCGTCGTACCCCTCCCCATGTCCTCGTCTCTCATCCCCTCTGTGCTGTGTCCTGTCAGCTATGCCTCGTACATCTGTGGTGTGTGTTTCACCTGCCATCCATCATCGCCGTCTGATGTGATCACGTCGTGTATCAAACGCCACCGTGCCAAGCCCCGGCCACTGGAGCAACTCCACAGCTGCATCGCACAGCGCCACAGTGTCCTTAAAGCGATGCTCAGCTCAGCTGGCTGCTACATTTGGGATAAACCTTTTGGTTCGTGTTACATCACCTGAACACCTTGACTGTTTTAAGCTCCAGTGTCACACGTATAACAGAGATATATTCACTTGTTTGTCTGTGGGAGATAGACTTAATTGCTCAGTGTTTTTACTTTGTTTTTGCTGCCATTACCTCTAGTTATTCCTTTACAGTTATGTTTTATTTTCTCTTTAATAATTTGACTACTAAACCTTTATAGTTCATTGTAGCCCTTTTCAGACACGGGATGGGTGACATGATGGCATTCTGTAATTCAAACATAGGTCACGTGTACATCAGCGATTGTCATGATTTTCACAATTTTTAATAGATAACAATTTTTTCCCTTGTTTTTACTGCTTCCTGGTAGAACAGCCACCACTGTGAGAATGTGGCGAAAATGCACCAAGTAGCTGCTTACCATGCACAGTTAAACAAAAACACAATAGCATGCGACTAACTACTGAGCATCAGACTGGGATCGCAAATGTGTCTTAGTGAGATAGACTGTACACTGCGGAGACGGGAGAAATGTGTAAAGTCATCAAAATATTTCTGTGTGGAGCTCATTTATAAACAGTAAAAGCTGCACCAAGTAAAACCAGCGTGTCCCCAGTTTGCTGCGGCCGTGTTCGGTCATTTGAGTGCAGTTTGGGGTGGTGGTGGTCCTCAAAGAACAGTATGACATTTCCCAGTGAAAGTCGAGTAGTATGTTTATTTGAAATTCCCATTCCTATTTGGCTTCAATCAGACAGAAACACGGCCGTAGGGAGTATTGTCAGCATCAGGTGGAGTGTAACAACACCTTTTTAAACATGTAGTTCTCTCTGACTTCATCACTGAGGTCCTTGTGTGAGCCTCACTGCTGCAACAACTCAGGTGTCTCACACCTCGCACACAAGCTCGCTTTCATTTTATTGCAAATTACAGAGTGAGTGAGATAAGATGCCACCATAGTCGTGTTATTGCCGTTTATGAGCTGCTCAGCTCACCACAGAGAAGTCGATACACACAAGACGCGCTTGATCGGTTAATATGGACTCTTTGATTCAGACTCTAGTGATACATAAATGTTAGTATTACTAGTACCCACTGCTAAGATTGTTCTTAAGACTTTTACTGAAATGTGACCAGGATGCTCATTCAGACTAACAGAAAGGACGTGTCTGAAAAGGGTTACCGTCAGCTGCTGCTAACCCCGCTACCAAAGCCTTTACAAATTAGCATTTACAGTAATCACTAATTTATTTTACTCTTGTTTGGGAACTACATGTTGCAAATGTCTGACCAATCTTTTTGTAAGGGTTTGACAATCTTTTAGCCAAATGAGCCCTTTTCTTATTAGGCCTATCTTTGAGCAGCATCAAAATGTGAAACTTATGTTTAACTTTATAAGAAGTGTTGTAGTTTGTTGTACTTTACTCGATTTATTTAGGGTGCTTCCTAAAGGGTGCTTTGTCCCATTGGACCAATCTGTGGTTCATTTTAGTTATGGGAGGAGGTTCAGTTGTCTCGTCAGTGAAAATCTTTATGTACAGTAAATTCAGGTCTGTATAGCATCAGTAGTTGTGCAGCTAAAAGTTCAACATTCTTCCTTCTAAAAATCTTTATCTAAAAATGGTTTTTCCTTACAATCTGAGACAGATGAAGCAAAGAGCAGTACACTCCAGTGCATGGTTTTAAAATGTCCAAGCACTTCTTCTGGATGATTAACCAGGTTAAAAATCCACAGGACAAAGTATATCGATTGGGAGCAATTTTCCAAGCATTCCTCAATGTTTCTGGGCGTGTGCGGTACAGTCACTCTACCGACGCCGGCCACAGAGTGGATTTTCAGAGGCGGGCGCTTGACGCCACCCATCATCCCGACATTCCATTGGCTGATCTGTGGCTCACGTGCTAAGCTACCAAACCTAGCTTCAGCTGCTGGAGCACGCAGATAGTGTGTGCAACTTCATTTATCCTGTCACTGTGTGACATCCATCGTCTATGTCTTAACTGGCTGTAAACTGTCGTCAGTCTCACTGATCTGACTCAATCATGCATGAAGCATGAGTGAAATGGTACAGACATTGTGTTGGGTGTAATATTGTTTTCATTCTTTGTACTGCAAAGGTAAAAACATTCACAACTTTTGTTCCTTTTTAAATGAACTCTGTGAAGATCATGGGAGGTTTTCCGGGGGTAGTGTGACAGGCGTTGCAAGCCTTTTAAAAATGTTTATTTTTTTTTTTTTGGAAGCAAATGGTGCCGTCATGATAGCAGAAAACCTATCTGCATGGTAATCTTTGTACATGTGTTTTATTATTTCATCTTATGTTCATATGGAATTTTAGTGCAATGGGACCTGAATGTATTTTAATTCAGACATAAAATGAAGCTTATCATTTTCCCCCTTTAAAAACAGAAGTTTACATTTATTTGATTTCCTACATTATTGACTGTCTTTTGTAATTTAATTCTTTGCTGCCCTGTCAAGTGTTCAATAAGATTTGGTGACACTTAAGACTCCCAAGATTTTCTCACTGTTCCTGGGGCAAAAAAGACCATGATCATATTTTATTTTTTTTCTGTGCATATTTGTTTAGTAATCTGGATATCGAGTGCAAAATGTGATAGCCTTGCTTTTTGCCTGTCTGTACATTCTCCCCTTTATGGAAGGAAAATAAACTCTGGAAACGTCCTGGACTCCTGATATTTGATGGTTCTTGCATAATCCTACAGACACCCCTTTTCCACTGACACGGTGCCAGTTTCATATACTGGGTCTACCAGGGGAAAAAAAAAAATCACAGATGATTGGCAGATGCAGTTCAGACATTCTGTCCACCGCAGTTTCCTTTTGACAGAAATTACATGAACATCTGCTCATACTAATACGTAATAATTGGTTCTCAGACCTGTCAGAATGGACTGACTCTCACTCACTCCACACCAGCACTGGCACAAGTTAGTGGAAGAGAGCTGAGAGACACTTTTGGCAACACGGCTGTTGCTGTGTTGCCTCCTCACTTTATTTGGTGAAGCTGGTTTGTAAATAAGTAAAAAGAACTGGAAGATGCACCTATTAAGAAACCAAATCTTGCCGGTGCAGCTGAGTTAGTGTACTGTGGCTGTGGCTCAGGAGGTAAAGCAGGTGGTTAAATTTCTGGCTGCTCCACTCTACATGCCAAAGTATCCTTGGGCAAGATAAAGAACCCCAAATTGCTCTCTGATGCAACCGTCAGAGTATAAACGTGTGTTAATGTTAGATAGAAAACTTAGCTGTGTGAATGGGTAAACGCAAACATGTGCTCAGAGTAGTAAAGTGCTATATAAGAACTAGTCCATTGACCATTTGATTATTTGTGCAACCAATGTGTTTTCATTCCAGGGTTTCAAATACTGCTGCTTTGTGCTTTTCCTGCCAAAGAGATGTGCACATGTGATTCAGGACTGTCAGGGCTAAAGGATAATCATCCTCTTTTAAAGCTTTAACAGGAGGTTTGAGAGGTGACACTGAGGTAAGTTGAAAGTAAATGCAGCAGGAGACTGCAGCTTTTGTCTTGGATTTGCCGTTCAGTGTTATGTTTTGCTTGTTTTTCATTGAACGGTTAAGTTTATGCTCTTAGGAAAAATTGTGGTTTCGGTTGTTGACACTTATCCAGTGCAGCATCAAGAGGGCCTTCACAAGTCTCCATGTGACGAGTTAGAGAGCAGTCTCACTACTGACATAAAACCGACACATTATAAAATTGACACCAAAGGAAGTCTTGTGCTTTGACTAAAGTATTAGATCAGGCTGGTGTATTGCAGATACCTTTTAATTACATGTCAATGTCTGAAACAGACCCAGGCGTAAACCAAAGCAGAGAGATTATGAGCTGAGCTGGCAGAGCAGTGCGACCCCTCGTCGGATCCAGTGCTCCCCGGGAATGTTGGAGTTGAGTGATATGGCGATGACGTAATTGGTGGAGTGTCCGGTGGTGGACAGGGTGCCGCGTCGCTCGCTTGTCTTGTAGACGGGTGCCAGGTAACACATCCTCTTAGGAATGTCCCCCCGTTTCATGGGCTTCAACCACATCTGAGAGAGAGAAGCACAAGGTGTTAGAGAGGGGCCGGCTGAGGGTGACAAGGTCACACCTCAAAGTTTAAGGTCTGTGCTCTATTTTAAGTAGCCAGTTTGGCAAGCAGCCGCCGTCATTTAGGAGTTGTTTTCCTTTCATAAGATTTGACTGGTGGAATAATTCAACTGGCTATGGGGATTTGCTACGCCTCCACTGATGACACACAAAAGGAAATAGTCCTAATTGCAGGATAAATGCACTGTGATGGGCGTGGGTGTCTCTTTAAAGAGGTTCAAGGGTCAGGATGGAGCGATAAGCATGCAATGCAGTGGAAACTAACCTGGATCTCGATTTCTTATCCAAACATTAACTTACAAATTGGAACTTTGGGGACATAAACTTATAAAACAATAGCATTAACAAGCAAGGGCTCCCTTGGGCTATTAAGAAGTCTTGGTTATGCAAAAGGGATAAACTGGGCCACTCAAAAAACATCTTTAAAAAACAAAAACTGTTTGTAGTGCCGCAGCCTGAAAACCGCTCATCTGGTTCCATAACAGGAGCCTCAGTGAAGATTTGCATTTCAAAGCCAGGCACGCAGCCTCTGTTGTGCTGCTTTTTTCTCTCTCCACAAATAATAAACACATTTTTAATTAAGTTCCGCTCTTGTCAAAAACTGATTCTGTTAATAACTTGCCCTGAACTGTCTGAATTTTTTTTTTTTTTTTAATTCAGTCTTGTTCATAATTCATAGGCGCTGAATGCATTTTGAAAAAGAGAGAATGGAGGATGGAAAAGAATAAAAACATAAAACTTGATCAGTCGTTGTTCTTAGCCGCTGGCACTTACTTCCATCACTGACAGTCTGCTTTCATATACTATAGCATGGCCTGCTAATTAATAAAAGGATGGGAAAGAGACAAATGTCCCGCAGGCAGAATGTAAAATAGTGCTGAGGCTGCAGCTGAGTCCAGAGAACAACAAGCTCTGGAAATGCTCCTGGGTGAAGCTACAGCTAACTTTCTTTACAGTTTTTGTCCCTTCTTAAGTAAATGCTACCGCATAGGGGTTTATGAGCTAAGCAACAATCAAAACCACTTTTTTCTGACAAACACAGGGATTCACAGAAGTACAATCAATAAACCTCCTCCCTTCAAACTTTATGTAAGGATTTTTTGGACTGCTTGCTTGCAGTGTTTTGTTATTGTCTACTCCACAAATTATTTTAATAGTGCCCACAGTAAGTTTTCAAATCCAAGAGTTGTAATATAAAATGCAGATCCACATAGGAAGGCTTTCATAAGCCAGTTTTGCACATGCATTGCAGTCCTCAACATTTATGGACATTATCTGCCGGAGCTGCATGTGAGAACGCAAATATCAGGCATCATTTGGTCGGACATTATGTTGTCTTTAACCTACCAGCTCCAGAGTACAAAGACTCCTGATTGCACCCAAGAACAGTGCAGACAGTAGACCTGTGAATTCACTGCAAGCTAGGGAAGCATCACATGTCCTGCTTCCCATATGCTCGGGATCCTCACCAAAACTAAACTTCCGTAAGAATGCATATGGCTCTCTCGTGTTTTTTGAACATTCTTCAGAGTTCATGTGAGAAGATATCAGAAACAGTAAATTATTTTGAAAGAGAGAAAAAAAAAGTGTTTTTCAGCCCTGAAAGTTCCCTGTGTATGTGTTGTACTTATGAGGACTCAAAAATGCTGAAGAAAAAAAAAAAGCACAAAATTTGGGGTGTGATGTTGGTGAGGACGGCATGCACGTGTTTACAAGTTTAAAAAAAATAAAAAAGTAAAACAGGGCTACTGATGCATCAGAAGAATACAAAGTCTGGGGGGTCTGGTGGGAATTTCTTTCAGATTATAGGGTTTTATACATACTAGTACACATCTTTATGAACTTAAATTTGACAGAATCATCTTTGATGCTGGGAGAAGAGGAACTTCTTTGTTAAAAATGCATTAAAAAACTGCAAATATGGTGTAATGTCACAAATATTGCTGAGGTATTAATGCTTTTAAGCAGTGCTTGCTTTCCCTAGCTAATGATTTGAATCAGCAATAGATTAAATGCACAGAAGACAGAAACAGCTCTGAATGTCTCGTTTTGTCCATAAACTAAATCCCTGTGTCACCATGTCACCTACTGCTACCTTTACTGTGATCCAACTGCTTAGCTTAGAAAAAATGGTTTAAAAATAACAAACAAAAACAACCAACATGAACATGATGCCAGGCTGAACGAGGAAAGGAAAATTAAAGAGAAGTTTAAGTCTGATTATGTGAGGATTATGGGGGGAAATGTGATTAACCCGTGCGTATATACAATATCTGTGTTGTGCTCCTCACCACAGGCATGGAGTCATGCAGCACTTTCGGATAGGACTCAGCAAGAATTTTGTTCTCTCTGTCCCAGCGAGCCCCATCAAGAAACAGACCTCTGATGTACACACCTAAAAACAAACACACAGAATAAATCTTTACTGTGACACTGAAATCTCAGGTTACCTTCTACAAACTGTATCTCTGGACAAACCCCATGTCTACATCAATTAAGATGAACTGACCTCTGTGCTTCTATTCATAGAGCATGAAAGCACTTCCTCTAATAGGGTGGAAAAAGGGGCACAACTTAGAGATAACTAGATGTTGGCACCCCAACAGTATGACACACCCAAATGCACAAACACACTGTCAGATTTGTAGCTTGGCAGTATAGCTTGTGTTAGCTTGGTGGGGGCCCAGCAGGGAGCTGATTGAGGGTGAGACTTTGACTGAGAATCTCACAGCAGAGCTGGAGGCACAGTGAGGGGCTGATGCAGGCCTGCATGTAGAAGAGAGGCAGGGAGGCTTTACTTTAACTTACTTTCTTGCTTTATACTTTGCTTCTCTCGCATTCAGTCAGCCTTATGTCACTTTTCATCTGTTTGTTTCTTCTCTTATACCCACTGCTTGTGTTCCTCTTATTTTGCTTTCTGCTTTGAAACCTCATTTTGAATTGCACTCTTTCCTTTACTCTGATTCCTTCCTACTACAAGTGCTCTCCATCTTCCTGGTTTCTTTTATTTACCTTAATTTAATGAGGGGAGCCTTTAGAAAACTTGTCCTAATACCCTGCGTACACTGTTAATGTAAGAGCACACTCCCTCATCCTAGTTGCTCTTTTCTCCCTCCTAGTAGCATCCTACCGTCCTCTGGAGGCTGACTGTATTCTCTGTCATCCAGGACCTCGAAGTCGAAGCCGAGCAAGTCGATGGGGATGGCGTGCTTCCTGGCATAGTTCTGCTGGCTGCCTGTGAGGAAGGCTTGTGTGAAGAAGAATCCTGATATCCAGAATACGGCAGGGACGCCCTGATCGTACCAGTCCTGAACACACAAATAGGCAAATACGAAATTTAGAGTCAAAACACAGTAAGTAAAAACAAAAGTCTTAATAAGTGCACAAATGAACAAAAAAAAATTGGATTAAAGACTACAGAAAACTGAAGGACAATACCACAGTGTTTAATATCATGGTGAGCTGATAATTTAACTGGTCTGACTTGTCTTGGGTTCGAGCATAAAAAGAAGAAAGGAAATAATATTTCTAGACAAAGGACAGCACATATTTATTTAAGTGATAAACTGTAATGTGAAAATTTAATTCTTCACTTGATCCCTGAGCTGTTTCTGTCTGAAAATCACTGGTTATGGGTAAAGATTTGTAGCACTCGATCCCTCAAGCAAAAGAGATCATAGCATATTCTCATCAAATAAGTCAGAGACCACTCATGTCCTGTGGATGGAAGAGACCACTCTGTTCAAGTTTCACCATATATTAATAAATGCGATCTTTCAAAGCCACTTTCTACTGGTCTGCAGTGACTCTTTCCTCTATGGGGGCAGGTGGACCCAAACCATGCCAGCAAAACCCCTGCAACAGAACAACAGAGCCACACATTCCCCCACTGTAGATGTTAGATTGTTAGATTCAACTCATTGTCAATGTGCACACAAGGCACACAATGAAATGATCATTCCAGATCACTCATCCAGAGATGAGCATCTCCAGTCCTGCAGCCAGAAACTGGCGCTACCGTTAGGCAATGTGGATTAAGTGTCTTGCCCAAGGACGCAACGCAGCGCAGGGGTCAAATGTTCAGATTTTTCCTAATAAACTGAATCTGTATATTCATAGATGATGACACAGTTCCTCTCTGCAAGAAGTGAATAACTAACTCTTGGGAAGCACCTTGTCATCTGCAAACAATGGCAGCTAGAGACAAGCCTACATTTCTTCATCTGAGCTTACTTTATAATTTATGGGTGTAGACTATATACAGGTTATATTACAGTAAAGTTATTGATACTTTTTTAGTGATGGCACAAATCTGACTTATAGCCAAATGTGGGCAACACAATCTATAAAAAGGTTTTATTCTATTATTTTAGGGTCTTTACAATATACAACTCTCACCTTGAAGTGAGAGTTGTTGTGATTTGGTGCTATAGATATGAAATTGAATTGAACAGAAAACAGTGATTATATTTTAGCATTAAAATATAATTTAAAGTGCTTGCACATACTGTTGGATCTCTGCATAATGTCTTGATATGGAGAATAATCATGCAATGGTTCATCAAAACTGTCTCTCAAGCCATTTCTTAGATATGAAGTGGACATGAACAAAACTTACCAAAAAAAACAGACGTCTCGTCTTTCAACAAGTGCATAAAAATTAATGAAACACTTTTTAATCGGAGTAAAGCATCAAGTCAGTTAAACTTCTGGGATATTGATCTAGTCAGTTAAGTAACAGAGGGGGTTGTTACTCAGTTTCAGCTGCTTTGGTGCACTAGAGGGGCAACAATGAGACAAGCCTCCAAACAAGAATGGTTTAACAGGTGGAGGCCACTGACATTTTTTTCCTTCCTCATCTTTTTTGACTCTTTATTCACTAGTTTTTGCATTTGGCTAGGGTCAGTGTCACTACTGAGGCGATACTTGGACCCTACAGAGGTTGCACAGGTAGTCGAACTCCTCCTGGATGGCACATTGATACGTGCCATTGCCAGAGGGTTTGTTGTTTCTCCCAGCACAGTCTCAAGAGCATAGAGGAGGAAAACTGCCTATTCCAGGAGATAGGCAGTTACTCTAGGAGAGCTGGACAGGGC
Organism: Andinoacara biseriatus; assembly: GCA_015108635.1. NCBI lineage: Eukaryota > Metazoa > Chordata > Actinopteri > Cichliformes > Cichlidae > Andinoacara > Andinoacara biseriatus. Next base: position 30,299 of record VUQJ01014396.1, read on the forward strand.
CATAGAAGGTCCTTAAACTCATCAGCAGGACTGGTATCTGTTCCTTAATGCAAGAAGAAACAGGATGCGATGGATGATTGGCATTTTCCATAATACCAGAATTGGCAGGTCCACCATTGGCGCCCTGTGCTTTTCACAGATGATAGCACATCAGACAGATGTGAAAGGGTCTTGAGAAGCCGTGGAGAACATTATGCTGCCTATAACATCGTACAGCAAGACCGCTTTTGTGGTGGGTCAGGGATGATCTAGGGAGGCATATCCATGGAGGGATGCACAGACCTCTACAGGCTAGGCAACCGCAGTCTGACTGCCATTAGGTACCAGAGTGAAATCCTTGGACCCACTGTCAGACCCTATGCTGGTGCAGCGGGTCCTGGGTTCCTCCTGGTGCATGGCATGTTCATGTGGCGAGAGCATGCAGGCAGTTCCTATACATGTGCAGAGTAGAGAATGCTACAATGCATATTTAGCTTAGCTTAGCTTAGCATAGCACAAAAACCAAATGCAGGAGAAAAGAACTGCTGGTTTTAAGAAACCACTCAAGCTGAAACAGAAGTTGCTAATGTAAAAGGTAGGCTAAGTATATGCAGAAGCGCCCTGTCTACTGCTAAACTAATGCTTTTAATTTCATTATGTTGTTAAAACAATTGTATTTATTTTTACCAAAATCTCCCCTTAAAAAGTGCACAGTCACAGATGAGAAACCTGGGACTCTCCCGCTCACCCTCTAGGGAGTCATGCATAGGCACACATGCATGTGTACACACACACACGGCATTCTTTTCTCTCGAGTGAGCCCTAACAGGAGGAGAATATTTCTGCCGTGGGAACTGAGAGCACTGTTCGATGAAGCAGTTCACTATGCAGACTCACATGGTGGGTCATGTGGCTGCATGTGTTTTCAGTGCCAGCTCTGCTCATGATTAAAATGCATAATACAGTAGATCTCCCTGCTTCTCCTGTGTTGATAAGCCACCATGGAATAAAGCACTCTTGTGTAACTGTGGTACAGCTTAACGTAGGTCATTAGACAGCCAAAATATGCAATGACATAAGTTTTTCAGGCATAATACTTATACTGTACATGAAAACATGCTTAATACCTAATTAAAACATTTTTCATGTTGTTTTTTTTTTCATTTTTAAGCAGTCTTTACTGTTTGCATGCTGACTGTTGATTTGCCAATCAGTGGCAGTGACCACAAAAATATGTATGTCCGAAATGGCAACTTCTGGGTTTCAAAAATGAAGCCAGAAATCTTGCAGTTCCTCTAATGGTTCTAAAAGCACTTTAATCCCCACAGACTTCAATGTTAAAAAATGCCCAACTTTATAGCAGAAATAAACATAGTTCTAGAGCTAAAAACTGTTTTAGCATCAGTAGCTAATACCCTGATTAAAGCTGTAAGGATTTAATTTAACAGTTAGAGGCACGATAGGGTCTGCCAACAGGGTCTGCCAGGCCCCACCCTGTAATTTGAACAGCTAAACTGGACCTGTTAATCATGATGTTTATAGCGTTGTGCTGCCTTTTGGAGTATTTTAATGCAATGATCTGACAAATCATTGCATTTGTCAGATCAAGCCATATGGAACCACTAGAACCAATCCCACTTTAACCACAGACTACGTGTACTTTTTCCACTTTTACTTGAATAAAATAAAAAAGTACTTCAATTTTTATCTTTTTTTTTTTTTTTTTTTTTTAAAAAAAAGTTTTTTTTATTTTTTTTTTTTTTAAAAA
>VUQJ01014397.1:5396-15891 GCA_015108635.1 Andinoacara biseriatus
CTTTTTGGGACTAACCGATCACAAATTAGTAGTAATAGGAGCAGCCATAAGTCAAAGATGTCATTAGAAAAGAGAAAATTAATAAATACAGCAAAGGAAAGGGTGAGATGGATCATACATGATCTGCAGCATGTAGAAGACAATGGTGGCCTGGTGCTTGAGAAAGCGTTAACAGCAGTTGTAAACTGCCCCCCATTGGACATATTTGGCGCTTCATACAGTTAAATTCATTCTAAGAGTAATGTCTCCCTCTAGTGGTCATTTGATTTTACTACAACATATTTCATCGAGGCATTGCTGAGCAGGAGCAAGAAATGTATACGCAATCTCCATAATCTCAGTTATGGGCTATTATTTGTAGTACTAATTCTACTACTACTACTATTGTGTATATACTACCTCTGTTGCAAGTATTCATGCTGCTTTCCTTTCAGTTTGGGATGATGAGAAACAGCTGCTCATGTCACAATAAACAGTCAAAATCAGATGCATGCCCTTAGTACTTTTTTTTTTTTTTTGCTCTTATGCAGTATACATTTAGGTTCATAATTTGTTGGATAAAGACACAGTTTTTGTTATTTTGCCTCTGTACACCACCATGAGAGATTTTAAAAATCAGTTAGGCCAGTCAAGTTCTTCCACACCAAACTCACTCATCCATGTGGTGTGCACTCATGTTGGACCATCCCCAAATCTTTCCCACAAAGTTGGGAGCATAAATTGTCCGAAATGTCTTGGTATGCTGAAGCATTAAGAGTTCCTTACACTGAAATTAAGGGGCTGAGACCAATTCCTGAAAACAACCCCACACCATAATCATCCCTGTCAAACCCAGACTTATCCATCAGATTGCCAGACAAAGAAGCATGATTCATCACTTCAGGGAAGACATTGCCACTGCTCTAGAGGCCAGTGTTGGCGTGCTTTACACCACTGCATCCAACACTTTGCATTGCATTTGGTGATGTAAGGCTTGGGTGCAGCTGGTTGGTCATGGAAAGCCATTTTGTTAAGCTCTCTACACACGGTTCTTGAGCTAATCTGAAGGCCACATGAAGGTTGCAGGTCTGTAGCAAGTGACTGCAGAAAGTTGGCGAGCTCAGCATGCACTGATTCCGCTCCACGTGGTGACCGTGCTGCTGTCATTCCCAGTCACTTCCTCTTTTTTATAATACCACTACCACTATATATACGCACACCTGAGCACCTAGGCAAAAATGTGTTGGTAATTTTGCTCAGCATCAGGAATGAAGCTGTTCATGTCAGAATTACATGTCATTTATAACAAGGTAAAAACAAAACAACAAAAAAAACCCAATGCACAGCTGCACAGCCCCCATAAGCGTTGATTTCTGCCTGACCCCATCTTGATCTCTGAGTGGTCTCAAGCTTAAATTAGCAGTTCCTCACTGTGCACACTAGCATTAGCCAACTGCAGAAAACCGTAACACTCAGCTCCAACCTGTGCACCCAGGTTCCTAATGTCCCTCCCTGTTAATCTGCTGTGTGACTCTTCATTCCTGATTGCCACACTTTAGCCCTAATTGAAGGGTGCAAGCTGAAGAGGTGTGGGGGCGTTTGTTGGCTCTGTTGCCATGGACACTGAGTGTTGCTAGGCAGCCAGAGGGATGCTGTGGAAGCGGAGTGCAGCAGAGCAGTGGGTCACAGTGGAGAGAGGGATGTGCACCCACACACACCCCTCACACACAGACCAACTCATAACAGAAGGGGGAGACTAATAGGGAGTGAGATAGAGAGGGAAATGAGAAAGGATGAGACAAATTGAATGAAGAGCACCTTATATTAATTGATTGGCTGCTGTTAGCACCAATAATTATTTAATACTGAAATTTAAAGCTGCACTCTGCAAAATAAGGTAAAACTCAAATCAAAGTAGATACACGAAATGGGACTTCACTTAAAAAAAAAGTGCCTCATCTTCACTGCCAGAGATGCCGAGGACATCCTTTGCAATGGATACACTATGAACATATGATGCTACATATAACCTGTTAGGATCGATTAAATCCAGCATTCCCTGCACAGCTGGTAGGTCATCTACACATACGAGTACCAATGACAAACAGATAGAATGTGATCTGTCCAGAGAAAAATAGAAAGAGTGTTTAAACAAGCTTTAGGTTTAGTCATATTAAACTTTCTCAGTAATGGCAGTACATATTTGCTGTAAGTGCTTGCTTTATTCATAGCTGTATCATGCTTACAGTGGTTTTCTCTTTGGGCTTAAGTCTACAAACTGTCAAATCATTTTCATTATAATACCCAAGCTTTAGGATCCCTTACTTAATGATATATATCCACATTAAGCCAAAGGGGGGAGACTAATAGGGAGAGAGGACATAGAGGGATGTAAGAAGAGTTGAAATAAATTAGATTATGAGTACCTTATCCTAACTGAATGGCTGCTGTGAGCACCAATGGTTATTTAATACTGCAATTTAAAGCTGTACCTTGCAAAATAAGCTAAAATTTGAATCAAAGTCGATACAGAAAACTGTCATCTGTAACTGTCTCTGTTATAGATGACACAGTTAAGATAGAAGAGACAGGAAAAACTATGCATTGCATTCTAACAATATAAATATGTCCACTACTTTAGAGTGTGTGAATTCAAAACCAAAGCTGCATTAATAAATATAGTTCTTATCCTCTTATTGGAGGACATAAGTCCAATAGTCTCTCTGATTTGATGTATGGTTCTGCTTCCACACACTCCTGAGAAAAAAATATCTGTGCTTTACATTTAATTGAGCCACTCTAATGCTTTTCTTTAGCAGCTAGACGCTTATCTGTGTTTGCAGTGTGGAAATCGACAGGCTGCTTCTGAGCTTGGCAGCTGAAAGGAGATTTCTGAGTCTCACAGAAAATATGCTGAGAAAACAAAAAGTACAGGCTATAATTTGTATGAGCCACACAGATTCTGAAAACATCTCCCAATAATTAGAGCCTGACATTTAGGTGCTGGACCAAACATTAGGCACAGAAGTTCAAATGATTTGCCCCACAGTCTTTCAGCAAATCAGAACATCTTTTACATCTTCTAGGTGGACAAACAAATTATTAACAAAGACTTCTGAGCAAAATTCACATCTCATGGTAAAAAGGTCAGCACCTATTTCTTGGAAAGTAGCTTATTTGCCGCTGGTATGCGAAGCAAGATTGCAAAGACTAAAATCTTTGATGATGTCGATGTACTCAGAGGATAATCACATCTGAGCTTCATGTTGAAAGTAAAAATGTTACTTCTGAAGATACTATATCAGCACATGCAAAGAGGATCTTATTATCTAGTTTTTTTGTTTGTTTGTTTTTTTTCCCCGGATTGAGTAGCTACTGCTTTGCTTGCCTCTTAGCAAATGACCCTGCAAAACTGCTGAATAAAATCCAAAATGAGAAACTTTGACACCAAAGATGCGCAATATAGGGAAATAATATTGTAACAAAACCGGGATGACTAAAAAAACACACTGCCAAAGGCTTCAAAAAAATACTCTGAGTATGAGTGTGGAACTGAAAAAACATGTCTACTGAGAAAAAGAAGAGATCTGGCTGGATGTTCACAGGCGTATCAAGCTTGGCGGTTCAAAAAAAGACCCAATGAGGACAGCAAAACTTCCAAAAATCATCATCTGGCAAAGTAAAAAGACAGAGTAGAGAGACAAGTAAACAAGGAGGGGAGAAGATTAGGCCAGACAGATAAGAGAGAGATCAGGAGAGGGAAGGAAAAACATGAGAAGTGAGACTGACAAAAGATAAAGAGCGATAAGGAGTGACAGAGAGAGGAAAGAAGATAAGAGTGAGAAAGAGAAAAGGAGGGTGTTTAAAGTGGGGAGACAGACTGAGTACAGGTTAAAGAAATAAAGCAAACCTAACTTTCTGTTATTTTTAATCTCAGTTCAGCTTTGTCGGAGTCTTTAAAAATGGAGCCTGTTTGGTTCGCAAAACAAAGTTACGCACAATAAAGAGAAACTCGAGCAAAAACAAGACATCAGCTCTGCACAGGCTACAAAGTTTCATGGTTGACAAAATTCCTGATTAATCTTTTTAGTCACCTTTTCATCTCTGCGCTTGAATCTTCACTATCTCCTAAACTTCTCTCTCCTTAAATTACTTTTCTCTCATTTCCCTTCCCGATATTCGTCTGTAACTCGGTCATGAACTTGTCACAGCAATGCTATCACGGCAGAGCCACCTCTGACACTTCTTTGTAAAGGTTGTCACTTTAATATATGATGGCTTACCTTGTAATTTGATGGGAATGACGACCTTCGGCCCAAGATGAACAATAATCACTTAAATTATCCTTCAACTTTTTTTTTTAATTTTTGTTTTCAAATCGAAATATTAAATTTTCCATTTTGACTTTCCTCCATCCTCAGCCGACCAGACAAGTCACGAGGATCAAAGAAGAGAAATGTGTCTTTCCATTTTTCATGGTATAAAATCAGCAAATGAATGCAACTTTATTTTGCTGTTGCATTTACAATGAATCCCTATGAAATAGAAGTCCAAATAAAAATGGCAAAAATATATATATATATAATATGGAAATTAGAACATAAGAAATTCAAACAGATGCACTTTCAGAAAAAGGGTGTTTAATAAAAAATATTTTGTCATAACAAAGTTTCTGCAACATAAATGCTTTGCAGGGTACTGCACTCTTTCTATTGAAACGTCATTCTTTTGCAAGGACCTAAAGTTTTAGATGATTAGGTCGGGACGCAGGAGCAAAAAAGCTAGCATGTCCTCCTAGGATGCAGATGAAAACTCTAATCTAGCAGCTGGATGCTCTCAGGACCAAATGGTGAGGTCATAACCCATGAAACGCAAGCATAGAATCCAAGCTTGCAGCTTAAGTCTCATGTTGGGTAAATACATGGACACAAAGGTCTGTGCGTCTGCACTGCACGTACTGCAGCGCGTTTTGTGCCAATTTCGATGAATTGGGACGCAACACTGTAGCTGCACCGTAGCGAAATTTATTTTCACCATCCTGCTCCCACAAATGTTCAATAGACTACAAAAGATGAATCTCCCACTGAAAATGAAGGCAACATTTCCTCCTGTTTTGAGTAATGTTTGTCAAGCTTTGCTAGGAAAGCCTTTAAAGGAATCAAACAATATAATTCTTGTTTTTCTAATTATTCGTATCTCCAGTTGGAACAGATAAGTTTAGCACTGAGAGCCAAATTAACATAATGTTGATTTTGATACTTTCTTTGGATTTGTTCACAGTAAGAAAAAAGGTCAAGGGTCTTAAAAAAGAGAGTGAAAAAGCAAAGCATTCAAAGAAGCACAGAAGCTATGAGCTGATGATATTACAATATTTAAATGAGCACTGTTAAATAAATGCGATTTCTTTTTCTTGTCTGCATTTTGTGTGTTCACTGATTAGTAACAGACGATCCAGCTTATGATGCACTCAAAGTCGTCGCAACTTTGAATTGGAGTGAAGAATTGTGTATTATTAAAATTTTCAGCTTGCAAGTTGGCTTGGTTTCCATGTTGTTTTCTTTCAGATTAATATGAGAAGGCTATCTGATTTGGGTCCAGGTAGAACAGGATGCTCTACAGTCTGTGTGCTGGCAGCTGAGCAGCGTGCACGGAGGCTTCTCTATCACCGGTGTGTGTGACAAACATTGAAATATGCTCTACAGAACTGCACAAGTTAAAGCGACTTCCATATTGTAAATTATAAATCATATTATATCATAAATTCTAATGCATAATGAGATTTTACTTTGTAGAGGAGTCCAGTAAACAGATGTTTTTATTCTGTAAAAATCTGGAAGTTAATTATTTTTGCAGGACATGCAGGATAAAGCTTTTTAAAATCATCGTGATTCCATCACTGTTGTTGTCGTTACTGTTGCTTTGTGTAATGGGGAGCAAAAAAAAAAATAATCCACATCCATTAATTTTTACACTCATTCGTTCAACCTTTTCCATTAATGTATCCATTTACATTGACTTTGCTGAGTGTTTTCATAAATTATACCTGGGAGGGAAAGAAGCAGCACGTTAGCAGAGCGGCTTTAGCTTTGACTTATACAGACACAAACAGGTCCTCCATCTGTGCAGTGATGTTTCACAGCATGAGAGCACTGTGAGAGAAAACGTGTGAAAATGAATGGCTCCTTAAAGATCAAGCTGTGCCAGGTCATGGTATCATATCAGTGTCCTCATCTGACTCTCACCTCCAACTATTATTCTTAGAAGTATAAAATTTTGATTTTTAAGTTTAGAAAATATAGCACACGCTACCCATGATACACTTTCGGGTCACCAATGTCTTAAAGCTCTTACATTTACAGTGCACATTGCTCATTACAAGCAACAACATTGCTGCTTGTCTCGCTTCGTAAAACTATCAACCTGTACATATTATCCATATGTTATGTTTCTTTCTTTTCTTTTCTTTGTTTATTTATTTATTGATATTGACAGCTGTGTGATTAGACCTCGACATATCTGTCTAGTTTATTTGATTTCCACAAAAGCAGACTGTGGGTTGTTATAGAAACCATTCATCACCACACACACACACACACACACACACCCCCTCTACGCTATAGTTTCCTACTGTAACTCTTGACCGTTACTGAATGCCAACACAACACTAGAATAATATTTACTTTTGACACTAGGGTCAGTGCCCTTGGTCGATATGGTAAACATTACACTTTCTGAAAAAGAGTATATTGTTTTCCATTCTACTAATATAATTTTTTCATTCTGTCTTCAAAACATACAGCCCTCTGAGAGGTTAACAATTTGGAGCGATGGCACAAACATGGACCAGTTTCAGGATTCATCACTTTTTGAAAGAAGCATCTCCTTTTGATTGCATAACTTTGGGCATTTTTCCACAGCGTTCTCCAGCCATGGTGACCTCATGCCCTCCCGAACACATTAGCAGTCTTCAAGAGCGTTGTGGGTTGGGTATTCATGCTGATGGACAGAAGTGGGGTTACTGAGTTCCTGCTTATATCTCTGAACTTTCTGCTAAATGAGACCAACTGAGCCCAACTGAGCCCCCCTTTTCCCCAGAGCTGCAGTTTGTACCAATATGAGCTCAAGCAATTAAAATACCATGGTAACCTGAAATATATTGTTGAGACACTGGCGTAACTCACAGCAGTCTTCAGATTCACATTTAAACACATTTCTACAGCGATTCTGTTTGTGTGTGTGTTTTTTTTTTAAATTTCTGTAGGGTTTGTGAGTCTGTGTGCACTTTCAGAGTTCTCTAGCTCTGGCCTCCTTTGAGGTTATTTATACAACCTTTCCATTAGATGTTAAACCTGGTGCAGGGATTTACTTCCATTCAGATTCCAGAACATCAGGGAAACCCAGACTGATGCTTCATCTGCTTCGTGAGCTAAGTATGACCTGAAACGACAGCATCTATCGAATGAATTGCAGTTAACCGAGCCCTATGAGGCATCTTTGTGTCAACAGGGGGCGCCAAGCTATAGTTATAAGTTGGGCTAATATAAACATCCTGCTTGTTTATAATAGTGTGTGCAAAAAAGGCCCCCACAAAACCAGTTTATGGCACTACAGTGGACTCTGTGTAGTCCAGTAATAAAAAATGTTAAACTTCTAAAGAGTGCAATAACTTATATGTCAGCAGGATCAGTAGCTTTGGTTAAGCCACTTGTGTTGCAATTGACAAGAGCCGAGCTTCCTGTTTTTATTCCAGACTTTAGTCTGGCTGTGATTGTACGCTGTCATTTTTCCCGTGGCATTTCCCTGACCCCAGGGGCGAGCAGCTGACCGCTGGACTACCCAGCTGCATGAGAGGAGGACAGCGGGACGTCCATCTGACTGCTGCAATTCTCCTCTGAAATACCCCATCGTATAAGCTTCTTATGTAAAGCAGAAAACACTGGGTAATCTCTTTCTGTCACTCCCTCTTAGTGTCTGTCTGAGCTGTTGTCACTTGTACTACTTCTTGTTAATTCATCACTTTGGCTCTTCCTTATTCTATTTTATCAACAAAAATTTAATCTTATCTTTATCTTAAGAGTTGTGACGTGTAATGAGCTTTACCAGCATTCAGCAGGAAATTTAATGCTTATCCAGCCTTACTCTCCCTCAGTATGCCAGGTTCTTACATGAAATTTTGTTGCTCAACATCATTAACTGTAACTGAGATAAAACACAGCAAACAAGTAGATTCATTAGGTAAAACATGGCAAACGGGGATATTCCTGAACACAATATCCTTCCGCTTGTTGGAAGCATTTCCATCTTGCAGCTGTGTGAGAGAAGTCTGCTGTCCACTCCCTGCTGTGTGCTGCTGTTGTCATATGTGGCGTTACCTTGCAATGTGACAGTGTAGTCCAGATTGTATGTCACATTCCCTCTGCATGACATCCACATTCTGGTGTCCCCCCCGTGTAAAGAAATACACAAACACGGCATGCAGATGGTACATGTTGGTATGCTATATATGTGTATTTTCAGTAGATGTTCATTTTGTTATACTCTGTAATAACTTATTTAACCTGACTTTGAACCCATTTATTACAACTATTTTCAAATGTCATCTGTTCTGATTTGCAGTGTCACATTTCAGATGCCACTAGTTTTCTTTCCAACCCCTCTCAGGTTTGAGCTCAAGTTATACTATGTGGGTCACCCTAAAAAGGCCGAGGCTGGTAGACGGGAATATTTTCATGGGAGTAACATTTGAGTATGTATTTTAACGCTGGAAACTGCGGAAAATAACAAAGTGTATGTATCCCAACATTTAGAGAAATACTCTTTCTTGCTAAGCAATTTATATGACTACATTCTAATGAAACACTTTAGCTGACAGCGCGGGTTACTCTGCAGACGTTTTGCAGACTTTTCATTTGAAGGCATGACACAAAAAATCATGTAAGCAGATATTTTCAAAACAAAGGCTATTTTCTGTTGAACGCCTCCAAGTTGGACTCTATTAAATTTTATAATTTTACAGGCGTTAAAAAGTTACTGACAACCTGCTGAACTAACTTTGCGGGACTCTGACGTCACCTTTCATAGCTGGAACGTTTTCTCATGCACGAGCCTTATTAGCCTACTTCTCACAGCCAAGCCATTTGCACCGTACTGACGTAACGTGACGTGGTCTAACGCACACACCGTCGAAACTGGAAATGTTCAGAGGCTTTAAAACAGAAAGAATGAAGTCTCCTCGGGAAGGTGCGAAAGTAATTTTCGTGCAGGTGCTGCTCCCGCTGCTCCGTCACAAGCGCCAACTGACTGCATGTGTTAAGGTAACGTCACTATGTCCCCACTGTAAACATCGTGTTCCTCCGCCAACAACGAATAAAGTAGGGCGGCGGAAACTTACTGAACCCCACTCCCCCGACACCCAGTAAAAGTGCTACTTTTTCGCCGGAAATCAAATGATTATTTTTTTTAATTACTTATTTACAGCATGTAGCATAGGACTAACGAAAAACAAAAAGCAGAGAAAGGATCTAACTTAAAGTTAAGACAAGGAGTGGATGTTAAAAGGAGACGGTGTTTTGTAGTTATGTGTTCTTTGAGGTAAATGTACACTTAGAAATCTACTCTAGGGGACATTGGATCATTTAAAACGTTTATATTTATTTCCCCACAAAAATTATATGTAATTCTCTTGAGTGGTTGTAGGTTTGGGAAAGGGGAAAAAGGCAAAAAAACCCCCCAAAAAACACACAACAAAAATAAAATAAAAAATCCAAATACGCTTAGATCGCATAAGCTCCAATTTTCCGGTTAATGTGGCCCACAATAACAAGCAGTGAGAGTGGCTTCGCTCTCAAAACATGACGAGCGGAGGGATATAAACTCTTAACACATGATGTCGCCATCAGCCCTTCCTACTTCTCAGCTCACCTTCCAGCAACTCCGCACCAACAATTTCATTGGTCGAGGCACCGCGGACAGCTGGCGCCCATTGGCTGTGAACCTGTCAATCTTAAAGCAATGCCACTCAGGATAGATTAGGCACCATTTGCCATAACTAAATAGTTACATTGTACATCAAGTAGGAAGAATTATTTTAATTGGTAGTCCACCGCGCTCGGCGGAGAGTTCATCTTCGTCAAAACCACCGTACGCTTTGAATGCAACAAAGTGTAACCTCTGAATCTCCCGTCTCATCCAACAGATGTGGATACTGCCCGGGTAAGTCACTCTTTACCAGCTTGTGTCCGCATTTCACGTTTGCCTCATTTTTCTGCCTCTTCCTGTGTTTGGGCAGTTCTGACAACTGCGTGTCCAGACGCCGTGTTGTTGCTGAGGTGTTTGCATGTTTGTGTCGGAGTTGAAAACTGCCACAGTGTTGTGGTAACTCTGAGGAGGATGTGCACGTTGCTCGCTAAAACCTTCAAGTGTCTGTCTCAGTGTTTGCATCAAGAAAACAGTGCTTCGTGTAGTTTGCTAAGTTAACATCAGTGCCACAGTCAGAACTCACGTCTCGCTGTGTGTT
>VUQJ01014402.1:9294-20210 GCA_015108635.1 Andinoacara biseriatus
AACCTTTTTATCCCTGTATTGCTCCTTGCCTTGCAGCGCACACGGCCCAGAATGTAGTCCAATGTAGCAGCACTTTTTCTCTCCACCTCTACCTTTGTATTAGGTCTTAGCTGTTGCAGCTGTGGGCTTTACTGAAGAGTAATATCATAATTGAGATATCATTTCAAAGCATCCGGAAGGGCGCTTTAGAAGCACACAGTATACTCTGGGGCACAACAGTTTTCACCCTTTTCTCCTCCAGTGATAGAAGTACTGATGCTTGATGCTTAAGGGTGTATGGAAAGCACAATGTGGCGGTCCAAAGAAAGGGACATATGAAGATGTGGAAATCTATCATTCAGTGAGCTGAAGTCATGATCTGTGCTACAATGCATTTAGACATGTAGACAAACTGCTGAAGTTGAAATGGAGCATCTGAATGGGAAAGAACAGTGATTTAAGTGACTTTGAATGTGGGATGATTGTTGGTGCCAGACCAGCAGGTCAGAAACTGTTGATCTACATGGATTATCCTGGAGTTTACAGAGAGTGGTCTGAAAAAGAAAAAATATCCAGTGAGCATTAAAATGCCTGGCAAAAGTGCCTTGTTGATGTCAGAGGTCAGAGGAGAATCAGCGAACTCTTTCAAGCTGATAGGAAGCCAACAATAACTCAAAGTATGCAGAAGAACATCTCCGAATGCGCAACATGTTGAACCTTGAAGGAGATGGACTACAGAATGTACCCACAATGCTTCCAGCAGGATAAGATGCCATGTTTCAACCCTGAAATCATCTCAAATTGACAGTGAGTTCATTGTACGCAAATGGCCTCTCAAACCACCAGATCTCAACGCAAAAGAGCACCTTTGGGATGTGGTAGAATGGGAGATTTGCATCATGGATGTGCAGCCCACAAATCTGCAGCAACAGTGATGCTGTCACTTCAATTTAAACCAATATTTCCAAGGAACCATACTGAATCTATGCCACAAAGGAGTAAAGCAGTTCTGAAGGCAAAAGGGAATCAGCCCAGTGTAAATAAATATATAAAGTTTAATTTAAAGACACTTTTCATTAACAGTTCTGCAGTTTGTTTTTGGCAACACTACCTTCAAAACGAATGGACCCAATATGTCTACCAAACTTTCACAATAAAGGATCCTCTGTCTGACAGCTTCTTCAGAACACCGTTGTAGCTGTGGTTGGATGTCATAAGGAAAGAAGGCATAACCCTCAAGCTCTTTTATATTTAAGATGTTTCTAAATAAACTGACACTCTTCCATCTCCTTGTCACAAATGATGCAAGTATCACATAAATGCCTCATGAAAGCTGACAAGCAATCACTCATGGTCCATAAATGCACTCTCTGGAGCTTCAGGCAGAACAAATGTGTTACACAGAAGATTTGCCTCATACTTGTTTTTGCTTGAACACAAAATATTTTGTAGTGTCCAGTTCAGTGTAATATCATGTTAATAAGTGTGTTTCATTACATATTGAGGGATCTCATAATCTTTGCAACCAGTGTGCTTTTTTTTTTCCTTCTCTCATCGACACATTGTCATTACTTTTTTAAACATTTCCCTTTGCCACGTTACATAACTTTGTGTTTATGACTGATGTGCCAGTAAGTCAGGCAGCAAAAATCTGTCCTGGGTGTTCCTGAAACTTGCCTTATGTTGCCTTAAAACCTTGTTTGTGAAATGCTTATTTTTGGATTTCTGCAATAGCTGACTTATAACGATAATTTGTATTTGTATGAGTAACAATGGGCTGGCATGTTAACTGAAAACTGTAACATTTGCAAAATGTTATGGTTCTAGTATCCCGAAATGCACAATTTGTTTCTTAACATAATAAAACAGGTAAATGTGGCAGTGGCACAGCTTGCCTTGCAGCCGGAGAGTTGCTGGTTCGAGCCCCTGTCCCTGCGCTGCGTTGTGTCCTTGGGCAAGACACTTAAACCACATTGCCTAACGGTAGCGCCGGTCTCTGGCTGCATGACCGCAGATGCTCGTCTCTGGATGAGTGATCTGGAACGATCATTTCATTGTGTGCACAATGACAATGAGTTGAATCTAACATCTAACAAAATCCCCACCTGAATGAAAAATAAAAAGGTTACAATTGCCCCCCACCTCACAGCAAAATGTGCAATAGTTGGTCTAGAGCACAAAAATATTTTAATTTAACAATAAATAACATTTTTTTGTACTTTATTTCTTTTGGACTGCTTTAATATTACTTCAGTGTCAAGTTTTGTTTTCTTTACAGACTGTAGAAAAAGTCATAAAACTTTTTATGTTCAGTAATTTTTCCCAAACTAATGCTAAACGTTCAATCTGGTATAATCCAACTTTAGGGCATTTTAATGCCATAACTCATCTATTATATTTTTGGGATGGCAGTTGTATCATTGCAAGGCCAAAAACCCATCGTACATGCTGAGCACCCAACAACAGTCAAGTAGCAACAAGTTTGCAACTTGTTCTTTGTACATATCAAAGGTATTTTCTCTAAAATGGATGGGTTTCATTGGTAAACAAAAACATTTCTGAATTTAAGTAGAATCATTAGAGATTACCCCCAAACTTCAGGCAAATTGGACACGGCTCATAATTCATTTATGCACAATGTGATTTTTTTGATACTTCATACTGTATAACCTCTTTGACTCAGGCACGAGCCCCTGTTATCAAACCACTTTATGTGGCAGTGAAAGTTCTGGCCAAATTTTTGTTGTGATTTCAGCATTGTAATACTTTTTAAAAACATGTAGTTTGCTCAGTTTGGAATATTTTAATGATTACTTCAATCTGACACTTAAATTTATGTGTGTTAATTATGTAGCGCCTCCAATTTTTAATGCTTTTACAGTTGGACTCACAATTTGAATACTCGTTTACGGGAACGACTTTCTGGAGCTTCCTACCTGCCTGTTTAAAGTAGATTCAGGATTTTAGAACTTTATTATGTGTATTGTGTCTTTATTAAAATCTATCCAGAATTGCAGTCATAGCTACTAGTAGTGAATATGAATTTGTCATGTAAATGTTATTGTGATCTGCTTTATTTTGTTTGTGTTGCTTTCTTTTTATCGTCCATCTAATAGTGCATTTTCTTCCATTTATCCAGTTAAGGTGGCCTATCTCAGTTGTCACAGGGTGGGCTACACTCTGGACAGATCAGCCTATAGGGTTAAAGACTGTGCAATCTATTAGAAGGCTTTTAACTATTACACAAAACTGATTTCAAACATACACTGATGCCCAGAGACACCTCTGCAACTGTTAATGTGTTTCTATTCTTTCTATGAAAACTTTCAGTGTAATAAAACAGACATTGTTGTGCTGACAGTATCTTTGTCAGAAAATTAGGTTTACAACTTGTTTCCTTTATCAGTTAACCAGATCTAAGTATAGCAGAGGGAGATGGGAAAAGCTTAATGTGTGGCTCGCAAATAGTGGAATAGTGTCATATAGATAATATAGAAAATGAAAATCCCCCACTGTGTTGAAAAAGTGGCCATAAATCTTAGGAAGCACGCCATAAGAGAACCAACAAAAATTAAATGAGGCTGAACTTATTTGGGACCACAGACAGGGTTTCATTCCAAAACAGTTCAGGACAGAAAGTTTTGTAAAGCCAGCAGCTCACCAGCTGGCAACATAATCATTCAGTCATTGGTACTGATCAACAATCTTGTCACCCCCTACATGGATATATTATGGTCATTATGTTCTATGGGCTAGTAGCAGCCTCGCTTACTGGCCCTTTAAGACAGATGGTCCATCATATGCTCATTGAATTGTTTCCTATAAACATTTGCTACGTCTCAGCTGTATGACAGCAAGTTGTGTGAAAGACAGCGAAAACTTGCTTCACTTTAGAATTTTTGGCTGGGGCTTTGGTGACACCATCCACTTGAAGTCACCTGGGGCATCTTCTCACCTTACTGCACCTGTTCACTTGGCCTCCACGATTCCACTGAGTGCACAAACACAAGTGTCCAATGCAAAGCTCTCCAGCCCCAGCTTTCTGGCTCGATGCCACGTCTGCTCATCTCCTGGCAGGCCATCGGCATTATAACAGCGCCTGCAGTTAATTGCGAGGCTCAGGTAATTGTCCGTCGGTTAGACAGACGTGCAGAGGCGGTGTAAGAGAGAGGAACGTCTGTTGAGCTGCGATGAGCGCCACCGCTCTGTCCCTTGCTGAATCGACCAGGTTTCGTTGCTATGGTCAGTGTATTTGTCACATTGTCAGCACTCCTTGTTCCAGCCCTCTCTGGCCCTCGCAGGGGTGAAATCATTCATCTTCCTATTCATCTCCAGGCTTGGAAGCCATTCATCATGGGGCCAGAGACCTCCATCAATTATTCCGATGGGAGAAAAAGTGAGGAAAGAGAGGCCTTTGAAAGGCAAATACATCTTGATTTAATTGGAAAGCAAGTATGTTCAAGGCTGCTAAGCAGATTTCCCCCAAGATGGAGCTTTAAAGATAACTAACCAGAATAGAGACGATAGACAAAGAAAACTGAGGAGAACAAGAGACAATAGAGTGTACGAAAGATTGAAGGAAAGACCATGAAAATTTTAGGGGATGAAAGAAAGCAAAGAACAAAAAACTCAAAGAGGAGCCAACAAGTAAATGAATGACAGCCATTTTTCCCTGCAGCTTCCAGGCAGGGGAAGAGCAGAGCCGGGACAAAGGAATCAATTGGTGGAGGTTAAAAAGCAGCAAAGCAGTCTTGACCCGCTCTCATCCTCTGCTAGCAGCCATAATGACACTGCCTCTGCTATCTGCAACACATCTCACATTAGTATCTTTGTCTGTGTGTATGTTCAGAAAGTTTAATGCAACATAGAGTGCCAAAGGTGAAACTGTTGCCTCTTCTGGTCATCACAGCTTCGGAGCAGATCCCCTGTCATTTGTCATCAAAGTCACAGATTTATGCTGATAGCTTTGGAGAAATGGCTGACATGACAGTTTTTGTGTTCAGAAGGGAAGTTTCAAAAAGAAAGAAAGGGAATCAGAGTTCTGAGGATATTTGAGGCGATGTATACATTTCAGGGAGAATGTCTAACACATGGTAGTTTGATAAAGACGGATTAATTGGAGGAAGTGAGCATAATTTATTAAGATACAGAATTCAATTAATAACCTATTTGGTTATTAGACTCTAATGAAACATAGTGGCAGAACAGAGTTCCAGCAGTGATGGGAATTAGGAGAGGATCCCCTGGAGTCTAGACACTTGTGGTGGTGAAAATGAAGATAGAGTTTTGGATGGAGCTCTGAGTGACCAGGGTGAGGCAGAGATGGGGGAGGAGGTGGGTTGCATGAATGAGTCTAAAAGGCAGAATGACAGAAGAGAACTGATATTTAAAGCACAAGCAACAGAGGCTGATTGGCTTGCAGAAGGTGGGCAAGAAAATGATTGGACTAGAATAATTATTCCAGTATTGAGTTTGACAGCGTGGGAAAATCGAAGTGATGTAAAGAATAGACTATCAGCCTAAACACCCACGAAAACAGGCAGATGAGTCATTACAGACCTCCCTTATGTGGTATAAAAAATAGCTACCACACATTGCCAAAAGTTTGCACTTGTCTGCCTTCACATGCATATGATTTCAAATGACGTCCCATTCTTAATCCAGAGGGTTTAATATGATGTGGGCCCATAATTTGCAGCTATAACAGCTTCAACTCTTCTGGGAAGGCTTTCGACAAGGTTAAGGAGTGTTT
The DNA here is from genome assembly GCA_015108635.1 of Andinoacara biseriatus. Lineage (NCBI taxonomy): Eukaryota > Metazoa > Chordata > Actinopteri > Cichliformes > Cichlidae > Andinoacara > Andinoacara biseriatus. The sequence goes on from VUQJ01014402.1 coordinate 15,026, forward strand.
ATGGGAATTTTTGACCGTTCTTCCAGAGGCACATGTGTGAGGTCAGACACTGATGTTGGATAAGAAGACCTGGCTCATAGTTTCCACTCTAATTCATCTCAGAGGTGTTCATTCAGGTTTAGGTCAGGACTCTCTGCAGGCCAGTCAAGTTCTTCCACACCAAACTCACTCATCCATGTCTTTATGGAGCTGCTTTGTGCACTGGTGTGCAGCCATGTTGGAACAGGAAGGGACATCCACAAACTGTTCCAACAAAGTTGGGAGCATGACATTGTCCCAAATGTCTTGGTATGCTGAAGCATTAAGAGTTCCTTTCACTGGAACTAAGGGGCCTAGCCCAACTCCAGAAAAACACCCCCACACCATAATCCCCCCGCCACCAAACTTTAGACTTGGCACAGTGCAGTCAGACAAGTACTGTTCTCCTGGCAACCACCAAACCCAGACTCATCCATTAGATTGACAGACAGAGAAATTTGATTCATCACTTCAGAGAACACATCTCCACTGAGTTAGAGTCCAATGGTTGCGTGCTTTACACCACTGCATCAGACACTTTGCATTGCACTTGGTGATGTGAGGCTTGGATGCAGCTGCTCGCCCATAGAAATCCATTCCGTGAAGCTCTCTACACACTGTTCTTGAGCTAATCTGAAGGGCACATAAAGTTTGGAGGTGTGTATCGATTGACTGTGCAGAAAGTTGGTGACCTCACTGTGTGCCTCAAACCCCACTCTATCTTTGTGGCTGCTGTTGTTCCCAATCACTTCCACTTTGTTATAATACCACTAACAGTTGACAGTGGAATATTTAGTAGTGAGGAAATCACAGGTTGCATCCCATCACAGTACCACGCTGGAATTCACTGAGAGCGACCCAATCTTTCACAAATGTTAGTAGAAGCAGTCTGCATGCCTAGCTGCTTAATTTATACACCTGTGGTGATTGGAACACCTGAATTCAATTATTTGAATGAGTGATTGAATACTTTTAGCAGTATACTGCATATGCTGTGGCTCAAGTGAACAACTGATGAACTGCACTGTTTCCACCCGGGACTACAATGACTACAATCTACATTCTACAACTGATTTTCATTGTGGACAAGCTCCTTGTTCTTATTTTGAAAGTTCACTACCATCTCAAGTTGTCCCGATTACCTGGTCAGATTGCTATTATGGGAACAGTTTATATCATTTGGTGTCTTTCAAATGTCTGATGAACTACAACCCCATCATCTTGGAGGGCAGATGGGGATTGCCACTTCAACCAGAACTCCAACCAACTTTACTAGGATATAGAGAGGAACAAGGATTACCATGGTCAGCTACAGTCTAAGATGGTGGAGTTGTAGTTTGACCACAGGATATCTGTGGAAGGCAGGTGAATATATTGCTCACTTTTTTCTCATGAAGTACCAGCCAAATAAAATATTTGCTAAGAACCACTACCACAAATAAAATCTAAATGTGTGAGAAATACTGAGCTGATTTTTCCACCCCAGAGGCTGCCATGTGGGAAAGAGTACATTCTTGTATAACGATGGACTTGCTTTAATATTAATGAACAGCTACAGTAGGTAACTTTTCAGTAAAACAGAAAAGTAAAAACACTTGTTGTGGTTCACATGCTGCCTGTTCAGCATCATCATCTTACTCTTAATAGTTACATAGTCTTGAAGTCATTCAGTTTTATAATAAATTGATAATGTCATGGTCCTGGGCCGGTGGCCCAGTTATAGTCGTTTGTTTAGTTTTGGTGTTCCTTGTGTTTTCTCATGTGTATGTTGATCCCTCTGTGCCAGTGTTTCGTGTCTAGTCTGTGTGCACCCTGTTAGGTGTTTCCTGTTTTAGTTTGATAGTCTCGTGTTCCCAGTGTGTTGTCTAGTTGCTTCCTGTGTTTCGTTAGTCTGATTTGGTCCTCCTGTTCTCCCCAGCTGTTTCCTGTTTTCCCTAGTCTTTCCTAGTGTATTTATTGTCCGCGTTTCTCTCTGTTCCTTGTTGCGTCCTCCCTTATAGTGATGTGGGTTTTGGTTCCGTTTTGCCCCCAGTGTCCTCAGTTTTGTACCTTACGTTTCCTTTGCAATAAAGTCGGCTTTTGAGTTTACTACGTCTCCGGAGTTCTGCATTTGGGTCCACCCTGCTCGCCATACCGCTCACATCTGACAGATAAATGTGTGATGAAACCAACACACAAGACTAAATGTGGATAGCAACACCCAAGATCTGATTACATTCAGGCAAAATCCAGATCCTACAAATAGCGCTCTACTTGTTGGCAAAATTATCTTCTTGCAATACACACACACACACACACACACACACACACACACACACACACACACTGCTATTGGCATATATTTTCCTGTGATTCACAGTGTTTGGTATGCTATCTGTGTGAATTATTGAAGGAATGTATAGGTGAGACTTGCAAAGCTTCCGTGCTTTTCATGCATTCCGATGAAATGTGAAATCTTGCCACCAATGTTTGTAAATCTCATTTCTGATTGGTTTTCACACAGCATTTCAAAATTTGAATATATATACGTGTCCAACAAGACACTTGGGATAAGATGTATGAATTCACTGTCGGGTGAACTTCAAACTTTTTCTATTAAAATTTGACTTGACATTTATGCTGAAAGGTTAAGACACAAAGTTAAATGCCAATTGTTCCAAATTCAGCCCCTATCCATTAATAATACATTTTTATTGGCCTGGATTGCATTTTGGGCTAATGAATATCATTGCAATCAGCGCATTTTAATATTTTGGAACCTTGATTAGATTTGAATTGATCACACACTCCTTTGGAAATGAGCCTATTTATTTATTTATTCATTCATTCATTCATTCCCACAGCTGGCCGGCTCATGAAGGTCATTCTTTGTGTTATATTATTTCCCTAATTTTAGGGTCATGATCAACCCCAGTTCCCCTCAGGTTCTGCCCGTGGTCTCTGCGGATTCTCCCCATGCTGTAAGCTGCTAGATATGTCAGCACCAAGACGGCACATAATCTATATTTTATAAGGCCTTGATATAATTGGTGGCAGTGAGGGAAGGTCGTGCCTTCAGGGGCCCTCGTCTTTCACCCCAATGGATTCAAAGACAAAATCCTCAAACGGCAGCCCTCTAGTCGTGAATGTGGATTGGACACGATAAGGCAGATTACGCAGTGAGTGCAGTGTCACAGTTTTAAGGGGAGCAAAGATGCAGAGTCTGCTGGAGCGCAGCAATTATTCAGCATGTATTTACTTTGAAAAACATGCGTGGGCTATAATTTATTCAGCACAGAGGCACAGAGAGAGAGTGAATTCTTAAGCTCAACGAGAGTCAGGAGTGATGGTTGGTATAAGAGTTGTGAAAATAACTACAATGTCTTGGTTTTTTTTGTTGTGAGATAACAGTTCTTATAGTTAAGAAGTTTTTAATGCATTAGCATGGAATGAATTACCACTGAATACACCAAAGGCCTTCAAATGAATTTAAAAAGATTTTTAATCTTGATTGTTGTCCATTGAAAATCATAGAGTTAGACAGCAGACAAGTCAAACAAACAAGCAGACCATCATAAAATGTTAACGTTGGTACTGTAGTACACTGTAGTACCCATACGTGGCTGTATGTGTAACCATGTTTAGGGCTGCACAGCAGAACAGTCTTGTTTTTTTATTTTTCTGATAGAATGTAAAATAACAAACAATTTGCTTATTTAATTAAAAAGATATTGCGTGCAGGTCGCAGGTCGGTCGCAGCAGATGGCTGCCCCTCCCTGAGCCTGGTTCTGCTGGAGGTTTCTTCCTGTTAAAAGGGAGTTTTTCCTTCCCACCGTCACCAAGTGCTTGCTTATAGGGGGTCGTTTTGACTGTTGGGCTTTCTCTGCAGTATTTGTAGGATCTTTACCTTACAGTACAAAGTGCCTTGAGGCGACTGTTTGTTGTGCTTTGACGCTATATAAATAACATTGAATTGAATTGAATTGAATACACAATTCATAAAATGCATAAAATTGGTCCAGTTATTATTTCAATTATCCAGGCTTCATGATATATGTCACAGCAATTCTAAAAGTTTGCAGTGACGCAGATGAACTTGATCTCTGTATGTTACAGCAACCTTTTTTTTTTTTGTTAAACAGGAGACTCTTTTGTCCTTGACTTAAAATGCTTTTATTGTGGATTGATATGTAGAGTAACAGATAAATGCAGGAAAATAAGCGTTATGATTTTTTGTATGCATGCGCAAGTTTGCCCCTCCTGTTAAGTGATGAATATGCACGTGCAGATAACCCCAAGCTAGGGTAGTAAACTAGGGTAAATCACTTTAGATGATTGTGCCTAATGTATTCTTGCAGCAAATTTGTTCTCCAGTGTAATCTGTGCTTTGACCAGGGGGCAGGTATCTTTGCCACTGTCATAATCAATGACGTTGATTATGCTGATAAATCACCCCGGCCCTTCTGTCATTTAGTGTTTCTCAGGAGCTGCTTATTCAAAATACTTTAAACACGACACCAATCTTACCTAGGCCCCCATCAATACCCCCACCACACAGAGAGCACAAGGGAAGGACGTTTGTCAGGAAAAGCAAAGAACAGACAGACGTGCACGCCCATCCAGGCAGGCGGTCACTCCTCCCTTTATCTTTACAGTGTGTTATTGCTGCAACAGTTCAGTTTTCTCTACATGTACCTATTTATTCATTTGCTTGTTAAATTGGAAACCCCCTGCGTAAGCATCTGTCCCAAGCTTCCCTTGATTCTAAAGCAACTTTAATGAGATTTATTGACAGGGATCTTATGAAACAGCATTACCAAAGCCTTGGGGTATAATAAAGTTGTGTAATTCAAAACAGAAAGAAATGAATTATTTTAGTTTCCTACAGGGAAGTTCTATTGAATGACCACTATTTTTTTTTGTCTCAGTGTTTCATTCATTCTTGATACCAAATTATACTTAACTTGTCTTTTATCCCACAGTCAATGATAATTTGAATTTTCTTTGCTTAATCGGATCAAATTAATATGCTATAATCAGCCATTTATATGCAACAGTGTGAAGCACGTACTCATTAACAGCATATTCATTAAACTGCAACAATGACTTATCCTGATGTTACAATAACAAACTGAAGATCTGGAAATTAACAAAAAAAAAAAAAAAAAATTTTTTAATGTAAAAATAA